>SRLM01000228.1:1061523-1117577 GCA_015708895.1 Populus ilicifolia | reverse complement strand
ATTCAGCTCATTTCAACTTCTAGAACTCCAGATATGGCCAAAATTTTGAACAGTGCTCGGGCTGGAGGACAGATTCGGGCTTCTTTGTTGTTGCAATAATTTGGACTTGAAAATGGCCTTTTTAGATCTTGGGCTCCATATGAAAGTTGTAGGCCTATGTCTTACCTTTCCATCCATATAAAGTAGACCTAAATCTGAGATCTATAGCTCCAGATATGACCCAATTACCGAACAGTGTTCCGGTTTGGATTGCACCGACATCTCTTTTCTAAGTTTGATCATCTCTTTGCCTTTGTAATTGAAGTTCTTAAAGTCATCAATCAATCCTTTCATTTATGTGATAGGCCTGCATTTAAAATGGACATTTACCACAAATTAAAGGTATCTTATATTATTAGATAGATTATTATAAAACGTACTTTAGTTAAGGAGTTATTGATACTTTAAGTGCAAAATGATGATATAAAACCATGATAAAAATGCACTTTTGAGTACTAATCAATTATAGAGTTTCTCAATAAAATAAGCAATGGATCATTTGTCTTGTATATGTCACATGACTTTTTTAACCTACAACAACCATCATTGTTTTTTCCAACCTGCGATAACACCACCACCACCTCTATAACTAGCAACACTATCACTATCTTCCCTTCAGTTTCAACTAAGACAACCCTCATTACCTTCTTTACTTGTCGATAATAGTAGTGGCGTCGTTTCTTTTGACCTACACCAACTCCAACGATCCTCTAACTCGTGCCAATGATAATAACTCTTAGTCCTGACCACAGTGACTAGTGTTTTCTCTCTCTTTTTTAGCCACTTTAAGGATAAGAAGCTGCAAACAAAGGAAAAGGCCTAAAATTGATTTGAGCTCTTCATAATTTTTCTTTCTTTTGCTTGTAGATTATTAATTAGGCACGTATAACTATCAAGTAGGTGGTGCAGTAGTAAGAACTTGAGACAAAAGGGTTTGCTCCCCCTATGGTCTCAAGTTCGAGCCGTGTGATTGTTAATATTGATGGCTACTAGAGACTTATCTAGTTGTTAACTTCAAAATCCTATATGAATAAAAAAATTAGATGCGTAATGACCATATGATTCATGTTCAATGGAACTTAATTGGCCAAAACATCAGTTACATGCATGTCATATGTCTCCATGGTATTTTTCAATATTTTATGGTATTTTTCCACCCCAAAACTCAATAAATTGTCTATTATCTGTGTATTTAAATTTTTTAGATATTGATATTTGAAAATTCCATAATATTTGATAGCGACACTCTAAAGAAAATTAATAAGCAAAAATTAAAAAATTAAAAAAATAAAATGAGTCATTAATTATTTTATTATTATTAGAACTTGTGGCATAATAATTTGAATCTGGTCAATGTGATCTCATTAAGATCCATTGAATAATAATAACAACTTTATACTCCAATTTAAAAAATGATCAAAATAATTGAGCCAAGGCCCAATTAGTTTTTATTATTTTTATAGATCCAATATTTATTTTAGAAATAGTTAAGATAACTAGTCTTATTTTTATAAGAATTGATGTTGAAATCTTGCCAAAGAGAAGTCTCATTCTTAAAAACCAATGATAATTGTTGTAAATTACTAAAATAATAAATCTCATTTTCAAAAAAGAACTGGTATCAAAATTTTAAAATTAAATTAAATTTTAAAATTAAATACGGGTTATAGTTATTTTTAATAATTTTGATTAAATTCATTTTTAAAGCTTAACATTGATAACTTTGACCAACTATTATTTTTAGAAATTGATATTAGTTTATAACATGTTTAAAGGTTGATGTCAAATTGTTCATAAAATAACTAGAAATTACAAAATAAAAATTAAAAAGGATTAAAAGTAATTAGGATAATTAATGAAAATAAAAAATATAAATTTTAAAAAATATATATATAATAAAAATGATTTTTTATAAAAAAAAATGAGTAGTGTCATTAAATATAATTAAACTCTTAGCTGTATATATATGTAACTAGTGGTTATTTCTTGGGTAATCTCTCTTTTATTCCCTTCGTACTTGCAGTGATGGGCTAGTAGCACATGCAATAATTTTTTAATTAATTTATGCATATTTTAATTAATTTTATTAACTATATAAATTTATAAATTTTTAATAACTTTAAAATTTATAAGATTTAACCTAATCATTCATATAAAACAAATTTAAAATATGATAAGTTAATCTATATCCTTTATGTTAGCATCTAACATTTTTTATAGCTGGCAAACGGGGCAGTAAGTCCAGTCATAAACTATAGATTATTTCCCACGCTTTTCTTTCTCCAGTGGCTCCAAAAATAATTAGGTGTCAAGAATTTTTATATGGAGAAAAGATTTGAAATAACTTCGAGATAATGTCGACACCTTTGTCTGTAACTGGAAGTTCATATAATATTGAAAAGATAATAAAATCTCCCCTTAATTTCAATACCTCAATAGTAACCCATTTATTTTACAAATATAAACTCGCATTATCACCATGAATTAAGGATCATTTCTTTCTTAATCTCAGGGACCAGATTTTGACCCCTCGAATGCAACAATTAAAATATAATTCTTTATAATAAATGATATTTTGAGATTAATTTGTTGATGAATTAGGATTAAATATATTTTTTGTCACTGTGATTCAAGGACCATTTCTTTCTTAATCTCAGATTTTGACCCCTCGAAAACAACAATTAAATAATAAATGTTATTTTCAGATTATTTTTTTATCAATTAAGATTTTTTTTTTGAATGGCCTTACAAATGCATTGTATATCTTTGTATTGATTTGATGTGTTAAAAATAATATTTTTTTTCAATGTTGGTTTCAAAATGTCGTTGATAAATGGATGGAACCTCATATAAAAAGAAACAAGGTATTAGTACTAAGGAGTGTGTTTGACACTGAAAGAAAATATCTCCTTCCATTGTCCCCATAAGTACCCATTTATAGTTTTAAGAATTTGTTTCGCAAAGTGATTAGTTGTGTGTTTATAAAAAAAAATATTTTTTTATTTAAAATTTAATTTTTAAATAGTTTTGAATTGTTTTGATTTGTTGAAGTTAAAAATAAATTAAAAAATATTATTTTAATATATTTCTAAATAAAATATACTTTAAAAACTAATTACAAAAGACTCCAGTAAAATAAACCAGCTCGAGCAAAGCACATCCTAGCTCAACTTCCACAATTTATTTGTTAAATATATCATGATAGTATCTTATATTTGTTAATTCGGACATCATCAAACGTGGTTACGTACGAGGATGATGGTAACTGATTAACCGTCCACCATTTGATCCTAGTTTTTCTTTTCCCAGACAATTAGATACGACAAAAGATATCAAATTACTTTAATTGAATTTTTGTTTTTTAAAAAATTATTATGATCAAACAGGAGTAGCCTGGATTGCTAATAGTCAATCTCGTAAAAGGCCACCGCCCCACCATTATTTGGTTGCCCCCTTTTCTAGATTAGGTAGACGGACCTAACCATTAAGTATTAAATATTATTAGATTATATATATAAATATATAAAGTTTAAAGGAGTGAGTAAAACGCCCACTGAAAATTATCATAATAATAATTTTTTTATATTTTTTTATTCCCTTTAGTTAATGATTTTTTTTTTAAATTTAGTTCTTGTATCATGTGTTTGTGTTTAAAGGATTTTATAGTTAGTAGTTTATTTTAATTTTTCTTTTAGAGGGTTATTGAAGTATGAAAAAATATCGCAGTATCGAGTTGGCATAAAAAAAACATCTCAACATCCCACTATGATCTATTTAAAAAAATTAATTAAATAAAAAATTATTTTAAAAAAACTAAGTTATTAAACTTTGTGAAATCAATGACCTGATTTGTTAGATAGATAAATTAAACCTAATTGCCCTGATTCGTAATTTTAGTAAGGTACTTTTTTTCTAATTAAGGTATAAAACTAAGTGATTATTTGAAAATGTGGTTGAAATTGTGTTTTTTTAAAAATTAATTTTTTAAAATTAATTTAATTTAATTTTTATGTTTTTTGATTTTTTTTAAAGTGTTGATGTCAAAAAATATTTTTAAAAAGAAAAAAGAAATTATTTTTAAGTATTTTTGAATAAAAAAGCATTTTCAAATACAATTATTACTACACTCTCAAACATCTCTTAAAAGGTATGGGAAAAATAATGTTTCCCCACACCCAATAGCATTGTGGATTCAAAGAGTAATCCACCGCAATTCTCTCTCTCTCTCTAGTTATTGATTATTTTTATTTGGTCCTTATATGATGTGTTTATGTGATTTAGAGTTAATAATTTATTTTAATTTTTTTATATAGTTATTGCGGTATTATAAAAATATCTCAGCATTATGATATGGTCTATTTTAAAAAAAATAATTTTCTTATATAAAAAATGATTTTGAAAAAACATTAGATTATTAAACTTCTTGTAGTCAATGATCCAGTTTATAAGTTTAGCGAGGTAATCATTTCTTCTTCTTCTTCTTCTTTTCAATTGAACTCGATTATATAATTATCTATTTTTCCTTCTATCATATAGTAAAAAATAGTTTTGGTAAAAAACATGTTATTAAATTTTAGAAAGTCCATGGGTCTGTTCATGGATTTGGTGAGTTTAAATTCTTCTTTATTTATTTATTTAATTTTATCTTTTGATATTGGGTTGATTGAGAATTAATTTTCATAATTTTTTTTATTTTGCTTTATATAATGCTATCATAGTCTTAAAAAAAATAATCTTAAATTGGTTTGACACTTGATTTTACAATTGTGTATTTTTGTTATCATATAGTTAAATCAACAATAGCTTTGGAAAAAAATAAAGAAGTTATTAATTCCAATAAAGTCCATTACACAGTTTGCGTGTTTAACATGTTGACCTGAATTACCTGATTCATAGGTTTAGAGAGTTTACCAATTAAACCTAATATTATTTTTTTTTGGTTTTTGATTCTTGAATTTTTGTAATTATTATTTTTTATTTAATTTTTCTTCGATCTTGGATTGATTGAGAAATAAAATTTATGGTTTATTTTTTTTATACTTTTTCTATGGTTATCATGATCTCAAATAAATGTTTTTTTTTAGGGTTAATGCTTGATTTTACAAGCATTTAATTTTATCATAAAATTAAATAAAAATAATTTACAAAAATAAAAAGTTATTAAACCTGTTGAAATCCATGACTCAGGTGATATAACTAACATTGATCTAATTTGATATTGTTTTAATATTTTAAAAAATTATTGTCTTAAAGTTTTGTTAAAAAAATTTATATCATGTTTTTACTAGTTATTTAAATTATATTAGAATTATTTAATTGAATGATGAGATTTAATTTAAAATATAAATTTTAAAATTAGCAAAGTTAATAGATTCTAAAATCAAATTAATTGATTGGATTTAATGATACCATCAACAAAATTTACATACTCTTAACACATTTTTTAAGCTTAAAAATGAATAATTTGATTCGCAATGGAACGATAATGAATGCAATAGTCTCTATTGTAATACGTTGAGAAAAGCTAATCAAGTAAGGAAAAACACTGTAGATACAAATTTATTTACATTGTTTGTTGAAATAGTATAATGGAACAAACTATATATACATAATCGTTTGAGTAATTCACTTTAATAATATAATGATGTCTTTTTCCTAAAAAAAAAAAGTCAAATGTTTAAGTGTTGGAAGTATCTAGGTTTTTTCTTAGAATCCATTAATTATTAAGGAATTGACCAAGAATATATGTATGTATTTTTTTTCTTTTTTAAGAATAATAAAATGATTCAATTAATCTTAAAGTAAAAAAAAATTAAAATTGACAAACAATTGATATTTATATCTTTTCAATTTTTTAAACACTAAAAAATAACAATTTTACTCTTGAAATAAAAAAATAAAAACATGTATCCAAGGGTCTTTTCATCTTTTCACTATAATATTTCTTTTTATTAACAGTTTTATAGGAACAATTTAATCTTTTTACATAGATTAAATATTATTTTAATGAAAAAAGTGTAGGCTAGGGAGGCGTTCATGAACTTTAAGTAGGGCGTGCAATATCTCTTACCCTGATTGTTTGCAGGAAAGTTGTTTCCTTTTGAAAAGTGAATTTTATGGAAAATAAATTCCTTAAAAGTAAAGTATTTTTCGATGTTTGGTAGTGTTATGGAAAATGAACTGGAAAACACTTTCCAGTATTTAATTATGTTATGAAAAATGAATCAGAAAATAATTTATAAATATTTTATTTCTCTCGAGTTTATTAAAATAATAAGAAATAAATCTTACAAATTAAAAAGTTGAATAATAATGAAATTGAAAAAAATAATTTCATAAATTATCTCAAATAAAATAAATAATAATCAAAACAATAAAGATCAAATCTTAAAAAAAAAGATGAAGAAATTAAAATAATAATAATTAACATTTCATAAAGCATTTCAAATAAAATAAATAACAATCAAAAGAATGAGGATCAAATTTGATAGAAAAAAATTTCAATAAAAAAATAATAGGAGAAAAGCAAATAACAATTATAAAAATAAGGACCAAAGTAAATATAAAAATTAAATTTTAAGAAATAAAATTGAAAAATAAATATTCAAAACAAAATATATATATAGCAATCAAAAGTTTGAGGATCAAATTTGATATAATCAGCAAATAATGACATTTTTAAACTTTTCACAACTTCCGGAAAGTGTTTTCCTCCCAAATTTTTCAGGAAAACACTTTCCTGAAAATCAAGCCAAATTTTCCTTTGACTGGAAAGTGTTTTCTGTTTACCAACTTTTCTAACAGCAAATAAACACAAAAAAGTTTGAAAAATGATTTCCCCGAAATCACTTTCTAAAAAACAAACACAAGAAAGTTTGGAAAGTGTTTTCTTGGAAACCACTTTTCGAAAAACAAAGACAGCTAAAAAGGAAAACACTTTCCTAAAAACCAAGCTAAATTTTTTTTTTTACTAAAAAATATTTTCGTTGACTAGAAAGTGTTTTCCGTTGACCAACTTTCCTAATGACAAACAAACACAGAAAAGTTTGGAAAGTGGTTTCCCGAAAACTGTTTTCCAAGAAACAAACAAGGCTATGACTATAAATAATCTTCTATTGTGTCGTTAAAAATACCGTCATGTTCTCTTCCAGGTATAGCTGCACATGTAAGCGGTGGTAGGATGATTTTTCACTTGTGGGGCTTTGTTTTTTTTTTTTTCAAGAAATTATAACTTGGTTCTCTTTATTATTGATATTTCAATTTCAATTTTAATTTTAATTTTTTTAATTTTTAATATTAATATTTTTTTAGAAGTCTTATTTATTTTTAATTTTATTGTTCAATTTTAATTTATCATTTATTTTTTTCTTTAATTTGATCTTTTTATTTGTACCTTTTGTTTTCTCTAATTGTAGTTTTCTTTTTAACATTGGAACCGTTCCCCTCCTTTGATACAAGCGTGAACTAGTTTTTATAGCCAGTTCACCTCCTAACGCAAACCCACTTTCCTTTTTTATTTTTTTATTTTTCCTGTTTTTCATATAGCATGAGGTAAAATCACAACTGAGATTAAAACCAATATTAAAATGACCTATTTTGACCGCCGAAAATCAATTATATCTCCAGAAATATGTTTTGGCCACCAAAAAAATGTTTTGACTGTCAAATTATGAATTTGACCCCAGTAAATCAATTTTTTTTTACCAATTTGGACAAGGTAAATTCAATTTTTACCGGAAAATTATGGTTTTGGCCAATTTCAATGGAAAGTCAGTTTTGACCAAGAAATGACAGGTTTAACCTCGACAATCTCAATTGAACCAAAATATAATGATTTTTTTTATTAAAAAAAAACGAGTTTGATCTTGGGGATCTCATTCTGGGCCAAAAAAATCATTTTTCATCTTAAACATCATTTTTTTTTCAGTGGCAGGGCCAAAATTGGCAATGACACTCATGTTCCAATGCATTCCCTTTAGTGGTAACTTTATGTAGTTTTGCTTCTTTATAGCCAGAGTAAACTTAGTTTTCATCGTACAAAAACTCTAAGGCCTAACTTTTTATAGCTTCACTTCCGTCTTGGGCTATTCTAGCTAAATCATACAATGTGACCTCTATTTTTGTTCTAGAAAAATGTTCATGGAAATGAGTTTTTATCTCTTTTAAAATATATTTTGTTACTAAAAAGCCGAAAAGCCTTAACTTCATGAAAGGATTCGATGCACAATCGCCGATTTGTGAAGTAGTAATGTGTTCTATAGTTGATTGGTTATCCTTTCTACAAAAATTACTTTAAATGTATAAATTTTATTCCTATAGAACCACTTGTAATATATCAACCCAGTTAGGGTATGAATGATTGCAAGGAGGTTTTGTTATTCATCCTACATCTAGCCCCATCACTTTTAAAAGTAGGTCTAGCTTAACAATATCTATTCCTCCCCTTTATTATTGATCAACTAAAAGGATTTGCTTTGCAATGAGATTGGGGTTTGCTTGCTGTAACACAACTTGAGGAGCTTACAACTGCACAACAATAGGTTGTCACTTGGAATATAAGTTTTATGGACCAAGTACTTGGCCTATGGTTATTTGTATGCTTGTGGAATGGTTGGCATGCCAGAGCTATCATATGCAGGTGGGGTCGTGTTTGTTGCTGTATATATCATATATTGAAAAATACCTTCTTGTATGAGCTATATTCATTCTAAACACTCTTATAAGTGTACTTGTTGTAAAAATCGCTAGAAAATTCCCCTATGTGTGTACATCCATAAATTACCAAGCCTGATCTGACAAGTTTTTTTTCAAGTAATTATATATGGCATATATGGTTTGGTTGACCATTACTATATTTGTTATTTTAGATCTTCTTGGATATGTTCTTCATCTTTGTTAGGAGAGCCCTCACATCAACATTAAAGAGACTTATATTATAATAATAAGATGTTATGACAAAAAAATAAAATCATAGCAGGTTGGTTGGAATTTCCCATAGCTAGTTATGACCATCATACAATGTTTCATGTCGTTAGAATGGATACGCTTCCAGTTGTGCATTGATACCTCAAAGTTCTCAATTATAGTAGAGTATGTCCACCTCTAGCTCTGTATTGCAGTCCACCTCTAACTCCGTATAAAAGATTGCGTTAGGACACTAGAGTATGTCCACCTCTAGCTCTGTGTTGTTGTAGTGATGAGTTAAACGATAAAGCCAACTCTAGGAACATCTGACACTAATTGATCCATGAAAACATTGAGAGATGGTGGATTATCAAGAATATTTCATTTGCATTTTTTAATTTCAATCAATCAATATATATATATAGACACACACGGGTAAAGCTGGTTCTTATAATTTATTAAAAATTAATTTTTATTTTGCATTATTTTCTTTAATGATTACCCTGTTTAGAAACATTATGGATAATATATATCTTAAACAAAATTCCTCGGCATTCTACATGTTGAACTGATTTGGGATCAGGATAATGAAGTTAGCAGGCGGATACTTCAATTGAGATCTTCCTCAATAATCATAAATTTTACAATTTTACCCACAAACATAATCTATTAATATGATTATCGACGGACACTTTTCATTGGCATACCTTTCATCAGCAATGTCATGTTCCGTTGCTAAGTCTGTCAGTAAAAATAATAATATTATCAATGATTTTACAGATAAAAATTACACGGTAAAAAAATTATTATTAAAAATATATCAATAAATATATTCTATCAATAATAATAGCATTTTTAATAAATATATCGCAGTTCTTAGTAAAATATTAAAGGATGCTATACACCAGCAAAACCATCAGTGATTATGATATTTTTAGTAAATATTTAGAATAAATATTTTAAAATTATTTAGAATAAATAATATAAAATTATATAAATTAATAGTAAAAAAACCAATTACACAAATAAATTTTATTAAAAATTAAAAATAAAATAAAATAATATTTATTATAAAATAAATATGTTTTTAAAAAGTATTATGTCGGTGAATACTAACTCAATTACAAATAGAAAAGTATCTATTGCTAATTATCAGTGTAAATTATTGATAGAATTATTTCGTAGTTTTAAGTGAATTTTTGGTGGTGAATGTTCCAGAATCAAGAAATAATATAGCCATGCTTAGAATCCATGATGTTGGTGTGAAATATCTTGGCTTGGTAGAAGCAGTTATTTTGGAGTTTGAAGACAATCCAGTGCAAAGTTATCAGGACACGCTACTGCTTTTTAATACATCTAAGAACATATATTTTTAACCTTTTCTCATATCCGCATCTCTTCGAAGCATCATAATATTTAATTTAAGAAATTTTGATTAAAAAAATTTCTTAATTTCCTTATGCAGATATGATTTTTCATGTAGAAAATTATATGGACAAAATTGCAGTAAAGGTTTGCATATTAGGAAAAAGAAAACCTAATCCAAATTATTTACATTAAAATACTTGACTCCCAGTATAAAGCTTCTTTTTTTCCTCAATGCCAAAAAAGATGCAGGCTATTGTTAATGGTTTTTGGTCATCAAGAAAAAAAATTAATTGTCAATTATAAAATTTATATATGTTTTCAATAAAATAAATTAAAAATTATGTATACTAATAAATAATAATAAAATTGTTGATTTTAACCAAACATTGAGTTAGGAAGCTAAGATGAAGATACAAGCTCTTAGAAAAAAAGATGTTTGATTTTGTTTCAATTTAAAATTGGTTCTTTAAAATTTTAATTGATCTGAATTAATAAAATAAAATTTTATTTTACCCAATCGATTAAATCAATGTCAAAACCTATTTTTGAATCATAAGAACCTGTATAAAGCTAATTGAAATAAAAACAATTATATTTAATTTCAAGTCAACTTAATATGAAAGAATTAAATTGAAAATACAAAAAGTAAAGTCAAGTTATAAAAAAAGGAAGAAAATATTATGGTAACTGTTACAGTTTATAATGAATTACATCTTTTTTCTATGTTGTAATTTATTGTTTTTTTTTTTATAAATAATTAAAACAACATTTTATAGTTTAGTAAGGATCAATCTTGCAAATGGTTGTTAAATAGGAAGCAAAAGGCTCAATAGAAAAAATGATACAAATACAAAAAATATAAGTTTGAAGGATCCAATACAAAAAAGATACAAACAAAAAAAAATATGACGTGATATAAATGTTTGGAGAATCCAATGATGAAAAAAAACAAAAAAAAAACCTATATGGCTGACAGTTAGATGAACATGGTTCCCACCCCAAGTTTTTTAATTTATAATATAATAAAATTTCATATTACGACAGAGAAAACCTAGTCCTAATTACATACATCGAAATACACCTGAATTGAGATTTCTGTTCCTCATTTTTTCAACAAATTAAAAACCTAGTATCCTAAATATGAGCCAGGAAACTCTTTTTCAGCTTCCTATAATAGATTTCTGCAAGTCAGATCTAAAGCCGGGAACTTCAGAGTGGGAATTGGTGAAATCTCAAGTTTGGAAGGCAATTTCAGAGCATGGTTGCTTCAAGGCTCTGTTTGACAAAATTCCTCTAAATGTCGAGAAGTCATTTCTAGGTGAAGTGAAAGAGCTCTTTGACTTACCCCTTCAGACCAAAAGGCAACATGTTTCTGAAATACCCTTTCATAGCTATTTTGGGAAATTCCCACCTCCGCTGCAGTTTGAAAGCTTTGGTATTGAGGATCCCAGCATCTTCGAAAACTGCAACAACTTCACCAATGTCTTGTGGCCACATGGGAACCCAGATTTTAGGTACGTAAGAACATTCTTTTTCAACTTGGGGAGCTCAAACTGCAATAATGTGCAACTCAATCAATTATTATTTTCATATGGGCTAACGAAGGTGAAACAGAACTTGATCCACCAGCACATCGGTTAGGCTGAGTGATCATAAATCACTGGAAAAATGTATTGTTATATATCCCAACTTCTCTTGTAATTAATCCAAAAACTTCCTTCTGTTTTCTGCAGAAAAAATATAGACTATTTCTCAACAAAAGTATCAGAATTTGAGAAACTCATAAGGTGGATGATTTTAGAGAGCTTGAGTCTTGGAAATTACTTGGATGAACACATGAGCTCGACTACTTGTGTTCTTAGAGTAATGAAATATCAAGTGCCTCAAATTACTGAACCAACGAATACCTCAAAGGAACACACAGATAAGAACTTAATTACTATATTGTATCAAAATCAAGTTGATGGGCTGGAGGTACAAACCAAACATGGTGAGTGGATTGGTGTGGAACTCTCCCAAGATCACTCCTTTCTCATCATGATTGGGGAATCCTTTAGAGTAAGTCATTGTTCTTTCTACATTCCACGAGTTTATTTGATAATATATTTGCTCAAGATTTGAAGTTTAAATTCTAGTTTAAGTAAATTCAAAAAATACGAACGTAGAAAACATAAGCACTTCAATTTGTTATTGGAATTGGTTTCTGCAGGCATGGACGAATGGTCGATTGCACCCGCCGTACCACCGCGTAAGGATGACTGGAAGTGAGGCAAGGTACTCTGCTGGATTGTTTTCGCTTTTCAAAGCAGGTTATAAAATGAAAACCCCTGAAGAATTGATCGATGAAGATCATCCCTTGCTTTACAAGCCATTTGATTATTTTGAATTCCTTAAGTTTTTTTCGGCTTGGGCACCTAAGGCTCAGCCTAATCAGTGTGCTTTAAAGGCTTATTGTGGTGTGTGATATTCGTAATCTTAAAGTAAAGCAACCTTATGAGGTCGCTGTTTTTTTTTTTTCCCCCTTTACTTTGTAATAACTAATAATGAAAGGGTGACTGCTGGTTCGGTATTGACACCGTGTATAGAGTAAGTCATAACTAGAGTTTTTTCAGGTTATCATGTTAATAATAATAATAATAATAATAATAATAATAATATTCTTAGGTTGTTTAAATAAAAGCTTATAAGCTTGTATTTACCTTTTAAAAAAGACTAAATCAAATAAAACTTTTAACTCTATTTGGAAAGAATATTCTACACAACATCTTTGACATCATCTATATCTTTTGGGCATGATTGATTTTAGTCAATTATGATCAATTGGTCAATCATGTCTGATTTTGATTAATCTAAGGTTGATTATGGTCAATTTTATTATGAAATTGTTTTGACACGATCAATTTTTTTCTTGGATTTTACCATATATCCAACTAGTCCAAAAACAAATCATCTAAATGTTCCATGCTAGTCTTATCTATTTACTGAAAGAATACCCACATATAAATATGTTGGTTTGTCATCACGATAAGAATAAATTTAAAAAAAAATAAAGGTTTTAAAAATACCTATAGTTTCTAGTATATTGATAGTATAGCCATTTTCATTGATATTTTGTATTATGTTGTGAGATCCATAGTTATGTTGGGTTTTTAAAAACAAATAAACACAATGGAAATAATAATTTTTAGAAGTGTCAAGGATCCTATTAGACATAGTGTAATTGTTTAGGATTTAAGTGAAAATTACCTAAAAATCATTTTTTCTATCTAGGGTTTAATCAACTTTTCAAGTTTAGTTTGCCATAACTTACACGCTATTCAATTATCTGGCTTTAAATGTTAAAGAATAATATAAATTATATCTTTAGACCTCACATAATATTTTAAGATTTTGAGTTGAGATGAATTTTTCACGTGATAATAGAGCCATTATGACTAAACGATTATAAATTTAAAATTAATTAATAGTGTAAGGTAGTGTAGACTTATACAAATTTCAAACTTAAAGGGCTTTCACTTAAGGGAATGTGTTAGAAAATAATATAAATCATATATTAGTCCCTTGCCTAACAATTTAAGCTTTTGAGTTGATAGAATTCTTTAACATCTAACCATAATCCAAATGAATCATAAAATTAGAAATCTCTTAAACCATTTAAGAGAGAGAAATTATTATCCCTAGAGTGTTAACTCTTTTATTAATTTCTCTACCTATATACTTACGTTTAGGTATAAAGAAAAGTACGAGACATAACATTTTATTTATATATAAAACTTGATAACCTTATCAATGATAAAATATCACTTTATCTCATGAAAACATATCATATATTTTATTTGAGGACAACCATTAGACACTTATGCAATCAAATTCTCACTCGATTTTTTAGATCTAAAATTATAATTCCATGTATAAATTACACTATAGTCCTCGATTTCTAATTTATCTGCAATTAAGTCCCACTTAATTAATTATCCTAGTTAATTTTTTATCAATAATTCTTAATATGTATGACATTTTAGATTCATAATATATTGGTTCAAACATAAAACATAATCTTATTCATGATAGGATTAAATGGATTAAATAATTTAATTTATTATCAATTTAATAAATTGATTGATTTATATTTGAAAATCAAGTGTATGTTAGAACCTAAATTCTTATCCACAAGGTTTTTATATAGATTGCAAACAAACTAAAAATTTCTAAAAGATATATATTTTTAATAAATGTAGTCAATTTTAATTGTGTTATTATTTTTTACCATTTTTTATTATTATTGTCTATCAAGTTAAGATAGAAATAATAATGAAAAAGAACATAAAATTAAAAGAGAATAAAATCAATAGAAAAAAAAGAATAGAATATTAATAGGGATAAAATAGGACTAATAATTGAATCTAACAAGCTGAGAATTGAGTTGAAAAAAGGTTAAAAAAATCATGAATAATTTAGGATTTAATTAAGGACATGATTGAAATAAAAATTAAGAAAAAAGGTATGGTTTGGTTTTAATTAAAAAAATTAAAATTCATAACAATCCACCAAATTTAGAAGTTCAATTAGGGATGAAATTGAAAAAGAAAAAAAGTTTTAGAGAAAAAGTGACAAAAAATACATATTTTAAAAAAGCAAGAACTAAATTGAAAAATTTCTTAACAAAGAGGTCCTTAAGAATGTGAATGACAACTTTAGGCTTGGGATGATGACCATCAACTTGAAACTTAAAAAGGGTGGTAATATGTTCTTGAAGATAGCAACATACAAATATTTTAGATGGGATGACCCAAACTTCACTTAGGAGGTTATCAAGCCCCTCAAATGTGAGAAATCTCAAGTTTAAAGAGTTATTTATCATATCAATATTGTTTGATGTTTGTTTTATTAATGCTTAATGAATAATTTAGCTAGTTTTCTACTAACTAGTATAAAAAAAATGAAAATGAAGAAGAAAATAATTTATTTTATGGATTTGAATTTATTTTTGGATGTAATATAATAATTTAAGTTGGGTCAATTTGATCTAAAATAGACCCAATGAATATGAATGATAAATTTTAGATATGTTTTAGGTACGATAAAAAACATATGATGAAAGATTAGTTTTTATCATCTATATAAGTCTAAAGCCTATTTTTGAAAATGACATTTTTGACGGGTCTTTTTGTTTAAAAGATTGATATTGATTTTTTCATGAATAATGTTTAAGAGTTTGATATTAAATTTTTTGAGAATGACCTTTCTAACAAACCTCTTTTTTCAAGGGAGAAATGTTAAATTTTTGGCAAATGACCTTTTCTACAAGTCTTCTTTATTAAGTAGTGCAAAAGAAACCAACAAAGAATATGGAAAGCTTTCCAAAATGTCTCAGATTAAAAACCAAATGTCAAGGAATAAAGCAAGAGAAACTTGGAGAATTAAGATTTTTGTATAAAATAGGGGATATTATGTTTTTTTAACCGTTTAAACCTAATATATATTCATTTTTTTTTATAGCCATCAGCTATAGCCTATATTTAATGTTAATAGAAGTCATTTACGACACACACATATATATTATTGTTTGCGTTGAAAGCTACTAGTCTCTATAAAGAGAAGAAAAATCATGACTTGTTAGTACACTATATATCATTTTTTAATCATGCAATTTTACAAAATAAATGGACAAGCTAAACATAACATAAAGCAAACTCTATCTCCTTTTGAAAGGGAAAAAAGCTATTTTTGGAATTCAATTTTTTATTTTTAAAATAGTTATCCCTTTATAAGAAAATTCATAATCAAATTTTGAGATAACAATATTTTTTTTGACAATCCCAACTGACAATTGTTTCATATGTAAATAAAAACATCTAAAAGCATATTTTAGTAGTAAATGATGTGTTTTGAATTCATGACTAAATTTTTTTAATATTTATACGAATACTTTCAAATTTACATTTTAATTTCATTTCAATAATTATACTTGAATAAAGATAGGCTTTAAAATTTATAGTATGATCATAAGAAACACACGATTTATAAATAAAAAATAAATATTAATTAAATTTGCAAAGTTCTTGCGAAAGATGATGTAACTGAGAAACTAATCAAACAAACCTAGGGTAATTTTGTGATTATGATAGTGACACGTGTGTTTTAAAAAATCTGAATGATGATTGTGGGTTTATGCCTCCATGATTAGGGATAATATTGTTTGAGAAATTGCTAAATCAATTGGTATTATTAATATTGTTGTGTAATGCATATGAGCATCCCAGATTATAAACAAAAAAAATTAGTTATAGCAAATGACTTATGGTAACTTTGTTTAAAGTGATATGTGATGACAACGATACTAGTTACAAAGAAAATAAATAGTTAGATTAGTTGTAGCAAACTATGATAGTTATATGCATAATTAGATTAACTAGAGATAATCTTGTTCATGACTATCACATAAAAGAAAAGTGATATGAAGAAATTCCTATGAAATAAGAAATGGTAGGGGTAGCAATTTATTCATAATAAGAAATAAAGAGTACCAAATTAACATTTTTAGAAAACACTTGTGGGAAATAACAAGCAGAGCAATATTGACCGAGCTAGCTCGATGAATGAATAGTACTCATCTATTGATCAAAACGTAAGTAGTAGCAAACAAGTATGTGTTAGACCCTAACAATCAGGAAAACAAGCCTTGTGATATGAAATAGGTTCTATTATAAGAATGTATAAATAACACATGATAAATAAGTGAGTGTGTTTAAAAGTTCTCGAATAAAATCACAAAACTAAGGCAAAATCTCAATTCATCATTCTTTAGGTAATAGAAGGTGTTAAAGTTTGTAATTTGTCACTCTCGTAGTAGTAGTAAAGATATAGAGTCTCTTATAATAGAAAATAGAGGTAAAATCACATTCTGAAAGCATGCAATGATTTCTTAGAAAACCATATATAAGGTAAAAAGTAGTGCGGTAAGACACCAAATTGGTGACAAAATGAATATTTTTCAAACAAGTGTTACAGGATGCAAAGTCTCTCGAAATAGCAAATGTGAAGAATCATAGGTTAAGAGAAAAACCATTAGTATTCAAATAATATAAAGAATAAACAAATAATTTATGCTGATTAATTCTAGTAATGGTGTGAGTTAAGTTACTGGAAGATGTAGAGACAAAAAGATTAGACTCAAATCATTAGCGCGGAAATTAGAAAACAGGACCTATATTTTTAACAAGTAAGAATTTATCTCGTTCTCCAACCTATAATATTGTTTAATGATCTACATAAAAGCTTTATAAAGTCTATGAGAATTGTTTTCGAGTCTAATAACGCCCCAACAAATTTGAGTCTAACAAAAGCTTCAGCCAATTCAAATCCGATAAAAATCTTGCAAGACTCCTTTAAATTCAACCCTATTAATTAAAGAATCCAACTCTGTCATTGTAAATAAAAGTAAACCTTGCAATCATGAAGAACTAAGAAAATTCAACCCTACTAGTCAAGAAATTCAACCTTGCCATCAGGAATTAGCATCAACTTTATAATCAAGAAGCTCTGTGAAAATTCAGCTCTATTAATCAAGAAATTCAAAACATGCCCTCAAGAAACAATGTCAACTTTATAATTATGGAGCACTAAAAAAATTCAACCAAGAAAAATTAAACCTTGCAATTAGGAAGTACCACAAAGTTTAGCCTTGTGTCGCTAGAATTCAATTTAATACCAAGACAATTTAACGGTAAGACTAGAATTCAACCATATCATATTATCACGATATTTTAATCCAACAATCATGAGACCTTTAATCAAATTCCTTAGCCAAGTCATACCAAACTCTGCATTCAAAAAATCCCTTCAAGTTGGTTGACTCCAAGATGGATAGATTTAAATTATTTTGCGAATAGGTTGGTAGCCTCTAAGTTGTCTAGACTTCTATTTTTGTTTTCTTACAAAGAGGATGGTTCTTTCTGATTTTACCTTATATATTTGTTTTTCTGCAATTGAAGTTAGTTGTCTATGATTTGACCTAATTAATTTTTTTTGCAAATGAGATTAGCTCACGTACTAACTATACTCTTTAAGTTAAACAGAATGTTTATTTTCTACCCTGTGAAATTTTTGTTAATGAATTTTCAATTTGGTGTAGGAGATTTTGGTCAAATGTGTAGTCTTATGTTAATTGGCAGAGATTTCAATCTAAGTGTTGAATCAGGTTGAAATTTCTCAAGGAGATTTTAAATTCTCTGTTGTTATAAAATCTGATGTTCATAGATCTAGAAGTTAATATTAAAGATTTTATTTCTATTTAGATTAGAACCATTTTATTATTAATTTTTTAGTTTTGTTTAGGACTTTATTACGATTATATAAGCATATTAAATCTTTTTTCATAATAAAAGTTTGAGTTAGAATTATTGTGGTGAAGACTATTTTTGGCAGGCTTATGTTTTCTTTTAATTTTTACCCTTTTTGTTGCATCTACTTCAGAATTTCTGATGCAGATTACTGAGTTTCGAAACATTTTTGCACAACTTGTAGCCTATAGCATCATAGTCTATTCAACGATATAATTTGCATGGAATATTGCTAAATTCTTGTGGTATCTATTCTACATGTGATTCACTTATTGCAGTTCAGCTTTTATGGCATGATGGTTGTGGGTGTTGGCCCAGATCACATTGCTGCCATATTTTCTCGGCAACATGTGACAACAAAGACACGCTTGACAGTGGAAGATCTTATGAGAATTTGCTTATTTTAGATGATTTAAATTTCAGTGAAAATTTAAATTAACACATTTAAAAGAATTTCCAACAGAACAACTAACTTAATCCTACAACTGAATTCAATTCACAATTCGATATGATTGATTTTAAAAAAAGAAAGAATGAATTTTTTCGATATCTAATGGATGAAGAATTGAAAAGGCCTAGTAGTTTACTATTTAAAGAGGTTTAATTCGTCGGTAGCTAGCACATGTTCATGTGCTAGGCAGAGACGAATTTAAGTTTTCTTTTTGGGACTTTTTGAAAGACGAGGACTTGTTTCTTGATTGAATAGGGCACCACTACTAGGACAAGGCGCAATAGATGGCGAGCAGAATAGCGCAATTTTATTTGACAAAATTATTCATCTTCCATGATAATGAATCTATCAAAAGATCATAACAAAAATTGTGAAATTCCACTGCACTTAAATGAGCAAAGGATCAGTGCAATGAACTTAAATGAGCGAAGGATCAGTATTTCCTACAATTTGTAGTGTTGTTTATGCTGAAACAACGAAGGTTTGGAATGATTTAAAAGAAAGATTTTGATAGGGTAATGATTCCAGAATTTATCAAATTCCAGAAAGTTTTTAAAAGAAACATTGTTACGGATCGTGAAGAGAAGGAAATACTGTTTGAAGAGAAGGACAGAAACCTTTTTTCGATAATCTAGCTATTTTTTGCTTACTACTCCAAGATGTAGGCACTTTGGGATGAGGTGGTCTTATATCAACCTGTTCAAGGATTGAGAATCTTACGGATCGTGAAGAGAAGGAAAGACTCGTGCAATTTCTTATGGGATTAAATGAATTCTATGCAACTGTTCAAGGATGGAATATATTTTGTAATAACTCATTTTTTACTTTTTATTTTTGAATATATTTTGAAAAATTAAAGAAAATACATTATTTTGACACAATTCGGATAATTTTTCACCATTTCATGTTTTTTTAACCTTTTCGCTCATTATAAATTTTCAAAAATTAAAAATTAAAAAAAGCTAGAAAAAAATCAAAGAAAAAAAACGTAAATAAAATTTAGTGTACTATTTGAAAAATAAACATAAATAAAAATTTTAACCTATCAGGATGTCATTTTTCAATAGACATCCTAGTATTCACAAACCCACTAGATTCTCTATCTAAATCTACCATCCTCACCCATTGACATTCCAGTCTTCCTGCAGAAACATAACCTTGGAACCTACATCAGTTTTGCCCCAAAATCAACCACCAGTTCTTTGTCACTACCTTTACTAGTCTTGGATATTACAAAATCAATCATGCCTTATTGCTTGACACAACTATCATCTCTTCTTCCATATCTAAGTATTCAAAACCTTTTTACACGGTGTGTTTCCTACTTAATACTTTCTCCAAGCACATCATAAATTTGTACATAATATCTCTCACTTGATCAAACCACATTCTATTCTTATGAGTAGGTTTATCATCATCCAATGTGGGTTCAAGCAATGCAGAAAAAAATTCATGCTCTCGAGGACAATAATACATAAACTTATCAACTCAATAGTTTAAATTGTTAAGTAAGATCTCAAGATATTATTAAAATTATTCTTTAACACATCCTCATTAAGTGAAAGTCTTATGGGTCAGCTTTGAGCTTGAAACGTGCACAAGTCCACATAACCTTATATTTAATTTTTTTATTAAATAAATAGAGATAATGAGATTTAAATTCGTAACCGCTTAGTTATCAAAAATCTAATATTATGTTAAAAAGTTATCTTCACCTAATAAATTAAACTATTAGGTAACATTTCAAGGTATAAATTATATTATTTTCTTACAAGGTCATAATTTTTTTCTTTATTAGTTGTTCAACATGGTATTGATTGCAAATGGATCTTCAAAATTAAATATCACTTTAACATTAGTGTTGAGCATTATACAGCTCATCATATTACAAAAGGTTTATGTGATGAGAGTACTTTGAATACAAATAACTTTTTTTTTATTAACAAATTCATCTTTGTAACTGCAGGCTTCATCAAAAAGACATAAAAAAATGCTTTCTTTCATAGGGAGCTCACCAAGGAAGTTTCTATGCATCCTGCATCCTTCTTCGAGTTCTCATCACCTAGAGAGGGAATTTTTTAACGACTCGATAAAATCTTTACATGATCTAAAGCAAACATCCCTAAGTTTGTTTCAAAAGTTATCATCTACAATCCAAAATATTGGCTTCAAAAAGTCTAGGATAGATTATTCACTATTCATTAAAATTCATAATAACTCATTTACTGCTATATTACTTTATATTGACTATATAGTTTTCACAAGGAATAATGAAGAGGCTGCGAGTGATCTCAAGATTCCTAAGCTCCTATTTGAAGATTAAGGATCTTGGACCTATGGAGTATTTTCTTAGGATGTTGCTTGATGTAAGACTAGAATTGCCATCTGTCAACAAAAATATAGCTTGGATATACTAGAAGGGGCTGGTTTGCTAGGCATGAAGCTTGTTAAATTCCCAATGAAATAAGATTTGAAACTAACTTATACCGATGGTGAACTTCTCAGATACCCATTATCTAAATATATTAGAATAATTGGAGTTAATCTAGGTCAACTTATTAAATTCATGATTTCAATCACAAGATTATAATAAACTCCTATAAAATAAATACAAAGTAAACTATGAAATACAAATTTTAATCAACAAAATATTAGAGAATAAAATAAAAATTTAAAAAATATCCAAAAAATAACCTGAGTTAACTCGTATTAATATGTCAAACTCATGTTCTAGGTCATATGATAGAGATAATTCAATAACATAAATAAAAAAATTATGAAGTTTAATTATTAATCAACTCAACATTAAAGAATAAAATTGAAGAAAAAATCAATAAGAAAAATACACATAAAAAACCTATGTCAACTCACAAAACTTGTAACATGTGTCATGATATTAAGATAATCTTATAGAAAATAAAAAAAAATAAAAAGTTTAATTTCAAATACACCAAATGTTGATAGATGAAAATAAAAAATAAATAAATAAATTCAATTAAAGGAATGGCAAAAATAGAACCTGAGTTGAGCCTCTAATTAAATAACATATGATTCATGTTTAAAAATTGAGATAATTTTATGAAAAATATATTGAAACAAATTATGAAGTCTAATTCCAAATGAACTTAATATTTAAGGATGAAATTAAAATTAAAAATTTAACTTTTAATAAAATAAAGATAGAAAAAACAAAAAAAAGAAATAAAAAAACAAGGCACAATTATAAAGGACTGGGGTAAAAGTGGATTCTGTTTATTGTAATTATAATATCATATGTATATATTTAAGATATTGTGAACAATAATGTAAGGTTATATGTGGCAAATAAATATGTAGTTAAATAATAAAGAGTTATAAATGACCTTAAACAATTTATTCATAAATTAAAAATATCTTTAGATATATAAAAATTATTATATATACCGTAACACTAAATTTAAAACGGAATACAAGAATAACTAGGCATCAGGAATTCTATGCCAAGAAAAGATTCCAAATAACTGTGGCATAATATGGACCACTTTGCATCTAACTATACATTTATATGATATTGGGAAAATAATAAATTATCTCTTTCGTTTCAATACCTCAACAATGACCCGTTAATCTTATAATGTAAAATAACATAGTTACCACTATGAATCAAGGACCATTATTTTTTTATTCTTAGGGACCAGATTTTGACCCTTCAAACACACACACAAACACACAGACACACACACACATAGTTGTCCTTTCTTATATTTATTCTTTTTAAGGTTAGGGACCATATTTTTTTTAATTGTTTTTTGTGGAATCGGGGACCAGATTTAGACCCTTCGCTACAATTTAAATCTCATTGAATATATAATTAGAGAGATACAAATGTATTTCTCCTTCCAAGGCCTCAATAATGATTATATTTTAGGATGATAAACCAACATTGACACTCTTAATTAGGGACCAGTACTTTTTTAAGAGAAAAAAATAAAATAAAATTTGGGACCTTATTTGGATCCATGAAATGCAATTACCAACCGTAAGATATATTTTTTAAATTATGGGACCAGGGAAAAAAATGCTTGAATATTTTTGTATCAAATGGTGAAAATCTGATCACTTAAGGTAGATTATGCCATCTTACCAACCAGAAGATACAGCTTGATTTGCATTTGTCACTTCAGTGACACCAAAGAATCATTAGCATGCTGCTAAAAATTTATAATTCTCTGGATATATAAGCATTTATTCCGTATTTATATATTGCTTGAATAATAATAATAATAATAAAAATACATTTGGTCCCCGAGTTCTGATAACCATGATCTATGACAAGCTGTCGACTAGTAAGCTGCTGAAAGCTAATACGAGCATAATGACGGGGCGGAAGATCCCATGCTATAAAAATAACTTGATTTGTTGTTAATATAAATTATAATCATGAATGCTTGACAATATTAGTATTATTCGAATAAAATAAGTAATATAATCATGTTAACAACAATTGATAATCATTGAAACTTTTTTTATTTATAATTTCCAGTTGAATAATAAGAGTTTATATTATACTTATTTGAAATATTATTAGTAAATTCTCTAGCCTTTACATTTATTTTTATCATTATTTAATCCTCATAATGATTTTCCATTTCAAAATTCTCATTAACTTCTTTTTTTTTATTACTAGTACTAGTACTATTATTATTAATATTATTATTATTGTTATATTATATTATTATTCTTTATAATTTATATAATTAATTTTAATATAGTTCGTTTCTAGTTTTGTCGGATTATTTATTATTTTTATATTTAAAAAAAAATATCAATCGTTTAATTACGTAAACAATATATATATATATATACAGACACACACACGCAGATCATTTTAAAGTGGGAAATCAAATTTAATAGGCCACTTGACTTGATGGTGACGTCGCCCTAAACTCAATTGTCCTGTCGTCTGTTGGTGTTTTATTTAAGGATGCAACTTGCATGATTATGATTCTGTGTGATAAACCTTTCGGCCTCTTACTTGAAGCTTTTGGAGGCAAAATCTCAATCAGTATCTCCTCCGTGTATGACCATGCCAGAACACCAAATATAAAAAAGTATTTCAAGATCCATAAGCGAAAGCACACGATATATTAATTAATTACAGTTAAACCTATATAAATTAATATCTTCGGATGATAAAAATCTATTTATTGATTAAGATAATATTTAATTGATAAATTAATAATTTATTAGTTTACATATTAATATATATTAAAAACTAATTGATCAAGATAGTATTTATTTATTTTTCCAAAACATTGAACATAATCACCAAATTATAAAATATCATTCCTCTATGTATTTGTATAACCAAACAAATTTAAAAATGTTATTTATCTTATTAAATAAAAGTTACCGATCTATCTGTTTTTCAAATAAATAAAATTATATTAGATATATACTTTATTAATATACTTCATGAACATTCAATCAAGCAAAAACATATATAAAAAATATATCGACTATCACAAAAATTAAAATTAAACAAAATACCTTTTCAATTTAAAAGTGTAAATAAATTAATTAATCTAACTTGCACCCATAAGCAAGTGCACTGCACCGGTACTGGATGCCATAAAAGTATAACTTGCAAATGAGGTAAGAAACAATTTCAAACACCATCAAGAGATTATTAAAGTATCTATCAACCAATATTGAACAAGAGTGTGCCATATAACAAAAAATTGCAAAATTCCCAAAGCTGGAGAAACGCTCTTTATGAGAGTTTTGTTCAATACAAAGAATGTGAATATGATTGAAAAAGTAATCATAATGAAGAAGGCAAAGGATATATTTAAAAATATATACCCTGTAAGCTAAAATTCTATTTTTCTCAAGGTTGGATCGAACACATCAAATCAAGACATGACGTTAAAATGCATCACTATTTTAAAGAAAACATTTTAGTTGATATAAAGATGCTTTAGAGCAATTTAAATTCTATAAAAAAGATACTAGATCAACTTTTCATCAAAATTGTTTTCAACATGAATGAAATATGATTGTTTTATAGGTTATAATTAAATCATTTTAGTGCAACAAAAGAACTTGAAGGTGAGAAACAAGATGAGAAAAGATTTACAATTGTTATTTACTGTAATAAGGATGGTTATGAGAAAATTCTTTTATAGTTGATTAATAAGTATTCTAAACTATAGTGTTTTAAAAATATAAAACTTGAGCAGTATGAGCTATAAAAATTATGCCAACAAATAAACATGGGTGACTGTGATTTTATTTTTAGAATTTATTTGACAACTTTGTAGAAAATTGGATGGCAGAAAAATTGATTTACTTATTGATAATTGTCTCGCTCTTCTTAAAACTATTGAAGATTTAAAAATATACTCTTTTTTCTTAACACCCAAAACAACACTAAAGATTCAACCTTATGATGTGGGGATATTATGAGCTTTCAAGATGCATTATTATCATTAATTTTATCAAAATCATTTTAGAGGATTAGGAAATTAGGATCTCAAATCTAGAGAAAGATAAATATTTTAAATGTAATAAATCTTGCAATCTCAACTTGGACAATATATATTCAAGCATATGTAATTGTGAATTGTTTTCGACATTGTGAAATTAGTAAAACAACTTTATGTTTTAATCAAAGATCTCAAATCTAGAGGATTAGGAAATTAGGATCTCAAATCTAGAGAAAGATAAATATTTTAAATGTAATAAATCTTGCAATCTCAACTTGGACAATATATATTCAAGCATATATTAGTAAAACAACTTTATGTTTTAATCAAAGAGTTGAAGAATCATAATACAATGGATGTTAAGTATTTTTTGAACTGATTGGGAAAAAAAGGAGAGAAAACTATTTATTTATTTATTGAGTGATGAGTAAATTATTAATAACATCATGAAAAGTGAAAAAACAAAAATTATCCTAGAATATATTGCATACAAAGATGCACTCAAAGTAACAATGAGAATGGTTTACCAGAGCTTTTTTAATTAATTCACTAAGAAAAATTAGAAATAAGGTTACATCAATCTTTTTTTTCAAAAGAAAACTTTAAAATCATATTTTACAAAGGTATTCTGATTGAGAGATTAGTGATATATATATATATTAAATGGAACCATCGTTTTTTAATAAAAAATAAATTATACGAATTATTAATAAACCACGTTAATTTCAAATCAGGATTAATAAAATATATTTTTTAATTGAGGATATTGATTATCAAGGCATGTGGTTTTACCGTATTTATAATGTTTTCGTCTCATTTTGTCTTATAATGATACACAAAGGCGCTATACATACTCTTACAAGAAACATAACAACAATTACCCATCAAGACTTAGGATCCTGCAAGCTTGTTGATTAGTGGGGGAAAAAAAGAAGCATGGGTTCGAATGAACTGCCATCAAAGCTTCCTATTCTCGACTTCGCCAAGGAAGATTTGAAGCCTGGCACAAGTTCTTGGCTCAAAGCCTGCAGTGATGTTACGCTAGCGCTTGAAGAGTATGGCTGTTTTGTAGTAGAGTACAACAGACTACCTCTAGAACTGAGAGATGAAGTCTTTGGTGTTTTAAAGGAGTTGTTCGATCTCCCGACTGAAACAAAAATGCAGAACAAATATCAGAAGCCCTTGAATGGTTATGTTGGACAGATTGCCAAACTCCCTCTCCATGAAAGCATGGGAATTGACAATGCAACATCTCTAGACGCAACTCAAAATTTCACAGATCTCATGTGGCCGAATGGGAATGATCGCTTCTGGTACGTATATTGATTAATGAAGAGAACTAGCACGTTCTACTTATCAGTTTCTCTCACATTATAATATTCCGACATGGTTATTTGTCTAACTAATTTAAATATATTTTCATCTCAATCTTGATTAGTGAATATGTTTTCAAGTACGCTAATCTAGCTGCAGAGCTAGACCGAATGGTGACTAGAATGGTATTTGAAAGTTATGGAGTAGAAAAGTACCACGACTCTTATGTTGAGTCTACTACTTACCTTCTTCGGCTTTTGAAAAATAGACCTCCCAAGGTGGACGAGCACAATTTAGGTTTTATCACTCACACTGACAAGAGCTTCACAACCATACTTCATCAAAATGAAATTAATGGGTTGGAAGTGGACACCAAGGATGGCAAGACGATCAATGTTGAGCTCTCACCTTCGTCTTTTGTTGTCATAGCTGGAGATGCATTAATGGTGAGCCACTGGAGTCACTGATTATGATTATATTTCTTTCAAATTATATGCCAACCTAGCTACTGTGGATCTTATGAATCCAATTTAAGATAATTATTGGCGAGTCTCTGATTATGATTAATTATTTGTCTTACGTACAGGCATGGAGCAATGACAGAGTAATATCTCCTAGCCACCGTGTTATCATGAACGGAAAAGGAGACAGATACTCCCTGGCGCTGTTTGCTTTCAACAAAGGAATAATACAAGTTCCTGAAGAACTTGTAGACGAGGAGCACCCTTTAATGTACAAGCCACTGGATCATACTGGACTTCTTCATTTCTATCGGACAGAAGAGGGATACAAAAGCAAATGTCCTATCAAGGCTTATTGTGGCGTTTGAAATTAAAGAGCAAAATGGACTTGTACAATAATTACTTGATGCTCTCTACTGCTTGCTATATAAGGCCTGTTTTCATGTATTTCGATTCCAATGCCAGTGTTTTCCTTTTCCTTTTCTGAAGGTTGATGGGTTTTCCTTTTCGTTTTTTTGTGCTTGCATTCAAAATGTATTCATGCTTCGTACAAGAAGCAATTTAATGAATGTCCTATGTGGTTATAGTTGGAAAACTATTGTTGTTGATGATTATGATACCATATGGAATGATTAGCTTTTATTATTGAAAGAATATAGTTTTTTTATCTTCTTTTATTTTAATTCTTTATATTAACTTGATAAAATTTATAAAGATATTCATATTATAAAATATTACTTTAATTCTAGTAATTAAAATGACACTAATTGACAGGAATAAGAAACAAATTCTCATAAATAATTATATATATATATATATCACAGGGCTTGTTCATCATGAAGTGTTCGTTGATCCTATCAAAAAAGTCTGGGTTAATGATCCAAGTGATTTGATTAGCTGAAAAATATAAAATACAACATCCATTTAAAAATAAATATTATTATTTGTTTTGTTATTACTAAAATTTGGACCTCACGTGCTAGAGATGGTGTGTACCCGTTTTAAACTAAGTGTGGGTGTATCTCATGTTTGCTAGAAAATTGGAAAAAAATGAAAAATGGGGTTTTGTTACTATCGCAATTTATTTATTTTTTTTCTTTTTTCTTTTGTTCCAACTTAGACCCTGATTCTAACTTAGGTTCGTGCAATATCTGACCATCCCAACTATATTATATCACTCATGACATGTTGAAAAATGGACCTACACCTTTATTAGATCCTAAGGCTCATTATTCTTATGGTAGGCTCTCAGTCGAGGATGCTTGGCATTGTCAGTTTTCTGAATTTAGATCGGAAGACCTTTTTTGACCAACCAGATTATGGATTGATTCTGTCATGTAAAACAATTATATCTCACCTTGACTCCTTTTGAAAGCCATAGTCCTGGATGCATAGATGAATTTGGGCTTTCGAATCGATGGATTTAGATATTAGATGCTCAAGCTTTGCACGTTTAAATATCTGACGTGAAAATAGAGAATTCTACCGTGAGTAGGATTCTGACCCAAGTTTTCCAGCGAAAAAAATTCTGCTGCCATCACAATTTTTCTGGTTCATTCTTAGGTACTCCTAGTTATATCGGGATGCTCGGCATTTGTCACTTTTTAAATCAGATCAGGAGACCCTTTTTGACCAACGAGATCATGACCTGATTCTATCCTATAAAATGATTATATCTTGCCTTAAATCCCTATCAAAGTTGTAATCCTACACGCATAGATAAATTTTAGTTTTTGAATCACTCAATTTCGATATCAGAAGCTCAAGCTCTGTGCGTTTAAATCTCTGACGTGAAAATAGAGAATTCTACTACGAGCAGGATTTTGACCCAAGTTTTGCACCAGAAAAAATTTCTGCTGCCATCATGATTTTTCTGGTTCATTCTTAGGGCACTCCTAGTCATATCAGGATGTTCGTCATTTGCCAGTTTTTGAATCAGATTAGAAGACCCTTTTTGACCAACCAGATCGCAACCCAATTCTATCCTATAAAATGATTATTTCTCACTTCAACTCCCCATCAAAGTTGTAGTCCTAGACGCGTGGATGATTTTGGGGTCTTGAATAGCTTGATTTTGATATCAAAAGCTTAAGATATTCCTATTTAAATATCCAACATGAAGGCAGAGAATTCTTCTGCGAGAAGGATATTAACCCGAGTCTGCACTAATTTTTTTTTGGCTTATTTTTTTTTTGTTCTTAGTTCATACTTTTAGTCATGTCAAGATCCTCAGCATTCGTTAGTTTTTTTAGTTAGACCTGGAAATCCCTTTTGACCAACTAGAATACAACTAGTTTCTGTTCTGTAAAAAGATTTTATCTCACTTCAATTTCTTATCAAAGTTTTAGTCCTAGATGTGTAGATGAATTTAGACTTTTGATTTACTTGATTTCAATATCAGAAGCTCAAGATATTCCTATTTGAATAATCAATGTGAAGGAAGATAATTCTGCCGCGAGAAGGATATTGACCCGAGTTCACAGGACTGATTCGAAGGATTTTTTCTGGACCAAGGACTGAATCAAAAGGTGTTAAAATGAGGGATTTAATTGAAGAAGGATATGGTAAGCTAAAGAGGGGGGCTGGATCATCATAAATGAAAGGATTTTTACCACACCGAATAAGAAAAATAAGACTTTGCAGCTGCACCCTGCATCTGATTTCTTTCCCTTTTTCTCTTATGTTTTCCTTTCTCATCACTTTTGATTGTTGGAGCTAAAGACCACGTTTTTGTTGCCTCATTTTAAAGGGAGCAGCTAGCTCTATGGAAGGAAAGAAAAGAGTCACACCATTCTCTAAAACTGGAAAGAAATCAGACATAAAGCACCACCACAAAATTAGAATATTGCAGTTTTCTTTTGTGTTTTTTTTACTGCAAATCAATAGGGATTTGCGTCCTAGGATTAATGTATTGAATCCTTCCTAAATAGATATATGTTAGACTATATATAAGTTCCTCTGATGACCTAGGGAGGGAAAAAAAAAAGAATGAGAGGAGAATAGAATAAAAAGGGATCAGAAAAGCGGCAGAAAAATAAGAAAAAGAGAGGACATAAGGGAGAGGAACGAAAGCAAGAAAGGGAGCAGAAAAGAACGAAAGAAAGAAAGCAGAAAAATAAAAAGAAAACAAAGAGGTGTCACCTTAAGAGAAAAGAAAAAAAAAGACAAGACAGAGAGGGGGTTTTGCTCTAAACCTTGACAGCAACGTGCACTTGGTTTTTATTTCATTTGTGCAGTAAGCCATTTCAGCGAGACCTGCAGGTATTTGTTTTGATGTTTTAAAAAAACTGTTTTATCTTCTAGCTTTTCACTTTCGTTTTCTATTTCCTTTATTGCCATACAATGAATGCCAGCTTCTGTTTCTTCCCGTGGCTGTGAATTTAGATGTTCTTTTTTTTGTGTTATAGTTGCGGTTTCTTTATTTCATTTTTTTCTACTGCATAAGGAACCGGGAGAGGGGGTCCGCCATCAACCCCCTCTTTAGTTCAAATGTTTTCCAGGAACCGGGAGAAGGGGCTGCCATCAACCCCTCTTTAGTTCAGAAGTTTTCCTTCTCTGCTGCATTATCCAGGAGGGTTTTATCTTTGATAGGTTTAGGCTGGGGAAGGAAATTGAAATTTGCTGGGAAACCTTCTACAATTGCAGTAAGGTTTTGGGTAGATTATAAAAGGGAGGCTGTTAAAAGACGGCATTTGTGTGTACTGTTCAAGTGAATTATAATTCACTTGAACAGTAACAGAGTTTAATATATATATATATATTGGGTTTAAGAATGAACCAAATTTTATTTGAGGAAAAAATTAGTTTTTTTAGGGACCATCTTTGTTGTGTTATATTTTATTCATTTTTGCAGAATTTTGAGAATATATATGTGTGTGTCGACACACACGGTTTCTTGTCTTTAATTGTAATTAACTGTGTTGTTTATGTTTCGATAACAAAAATTTGTTGTTTATTACATACACCCAATACCCTAACATTTTTTTTAATTTTTTTATACCAAAAAATATAAATATTGAAAGTTTTAAAAATATGTTTTCACATGGATTTCTTAAACACAAAAATTATTTTCTTATATTTTGAATTTTACAACATGTTTGTAAAACTCCAAAGGGTATTGGCCAATATTCCAAAAATATAAAAAATCTTATTTGGAGGAGAATTCATCTATTATTCACCGCTAATGTTTGGATAAAAAAAATCCTTAAAGGACGAATATCCAAAATATTATTGGAAATAATTTGTTATTATTCACTGTTAATATTTGGATAAAGAAACCCGGAGTGGTAAATATCCAAAATAATTTTCTAGGAATAATAAATCTGCACATATCCATGAAAGAAACCTTGATTATAATCGAGGATATTTTTTTTTCTCCACGGTTTACAAGTCGTGAGAGTATAAAACACTATGACAAAAGTTTTTTTAAAAAACACTCAAGATTTCTAATTTTTATCCCTCCTCTTGGCGATTTACGAGTCAAAAACTCTTAAAATACCAAGAAAAAAAATGAGCTTGTACAGCACATCGAATCTCCTTGGATTTCTTTTTTAATAAATTTAGTTAGAATCAAATAAAAAAAAATTGATGGGATTAGAAAACATCAATACTATAGCAATTATAAGATAAAGCAAACACTAACAGGTTACTTTAGGTAAGGCGTACTAGGAGTGCTAACACCTTCCCTTTACGCAACCAGTCTCTTACCTTAAAATCTCTGAAAAACTAGTTAGGTTTTCTAGTGACCATAATACTAGGTGTCAACTCACTTTTACATAAAATCAAAATAAAAGACCCCGAAATCAATCGATGGTTGCTGCAATGCCTCGCTCCGCTCGCAAGGCTGCAACACGCTTTATTTCAGAAAGATTCTCATGCTTTTTATTTTCAATTGTTTTAAAATATTTGTTTATTCAAAATATTAATTAAGTTATGTATTCTTCTACAATATACCTTATTAAAGTTCATTATGTAAAGAACCCATAATTACAAGAATTAAAGATATTTTTAAAACTATGAATAAGAAAGGGTGATACGAAATATCAATTACTAATATTGTTAATCTATGTGAAAATTCCGCATGACAATTTCTTTGATACATGGGAAAATACAACATATTAAGCATTTAAAATAAGTCATTTTTAATAAAAATGAGTGTCCTCTTTCCACTCTCTATCTCTCTCTATTTCTCTCATATCAATAAGAAAAAAATGTAAGATTAATGAATAATTTTAGTGGTTGAAGCTATATTTTGGTGAGAAAACAGTTTTAAATATATTTATAAATGAACCACACACTGTCATGTGTTGCTATATCACCTTATTATTTTGGGTATTTAAAAATATGGTAATAATTATTTTTAAAGTGTTTTTTACTTAAAAATAATCAAAATAATATTTTTTATTTTGTAAAAAATTATTTTAGCATTAGCATATCAAAAAAATCTAAAACATTAAAATAATTTAAAATAAAAAATATATATTTAAAAAAATATTTTTAAAATGTAAATAACAAATAGCATGATCATCTCCCTTATCTCTCTTAATTCAGAGTCTCTCTCAATTTCGACCAGATGGAAAAATTAAATCCTTGATGAACAAGTCCGACTCATTTTACAAGTGACACCCTCTATAAACTATACATAAGAGTTATCTTGTGATGCAAAGAAGCATAACAATGACCCTATAAATAAATTATCTAGTCGGTGTATTAGGTTTCAAAACCTTAAAAAATTCGTACTCGCCTTGCTCACCGCAGCACTGTACTGCCCATAAATAAGGTGCTAATTCACGTCTCAGCTACGACCGGGTCATATGTTTCGAGATGCGAATACCGCATTCTGCTTGCTGTCCTGGAATAAAAAAAAACAAGGAGAATAATTATAGAATTATATTTGATTAAAGTGCAACAAAACATGTGTATAATAGTTAAAATAAAAATAAATGGAGAAATATCTTTTTGGTGTCGATCTGTGTGATAATTATCAAGGCTTAGTTTAGATGCTAATTGCAAAAGAAAGAAAAAACATAAGTTATTGAGTTATCGTTGGGTTATTTTGTTAAATTATATAAGTTATTTTTTATTAAAATAATGTTGTTTTTGTTTTTTTGTATAAGTTTCTTAAAACTAACCAGACTTGCTAAAAATCTAGATGGAGGTAACGACAAACCCTCTTCAATTCAACTTAAAGCCCACCCAAGGCATGTTTCAAGTTAATTCATTAGATTGAATTGAATAATTATGATATTAAAAAAAATATTGTTTGATATTAAAAATATATAGGCATTATGTTGGTACCAAAAAAATATTTGACATCATGGTGTGGTGTATTTAGTTTTTATTAAAAAAACTATTCAATAAAAAATGGTTTTGAAAAATACTAAGTTATTAAAATTTATGTTATTGTTTTTTTTTAATTTGGTCTTTATATTATATGTTTATTGGAATTTAGAGTTGATATTTTATTTTAATTTATTTTTTATATAGCTATAATGATATTAGAAAAATATATCGGCATCAAGTTGGTATCAGAAAAACATTTAAATATCATGAAATGGTCTATTTAATTCTTTAATTTAGTTAAATAAAAATGGCTTTAAAAAAATTAAGTTATTAAATTTTAGAGAATTAATAACTCGATTTACAAGTTTGATAAGATAACTTAGATTAACTCAATTTATGGGTTTGGAAAGGTATTTTTTTAATTGAATTTAATTTTTTAATTGATATTTTTTTTCTCCCTTCCTTAATATTGAATTGGTTGGAAAACAAAATTTATAATTTATTTTTGTTTATTTTTATAGATTTATCATACTCTCAAATAAAATTTTATATTTAAAGTTTGTGATTGATTTTGCAAATATGTGTTTTTTTCATATAAATAAATAAAATAGTATATATAAATAATAAATTTGTTAAATTTAATAGAGTCTATGATATGAATCGCAAGATAATTAAGGTCAATTCAATAATATATTATCTTAATATATTTTTTTTAAAATATCATCTTGAAGTTTTTTAATTCAACTTAAAGCCTACCAAGTCATGTTTCATGTTAACTCCTTAGAACAAATTTAACAATTATGGTATTAAAAAAGAAATTATTTTATATTAAAAAAATATAGGCATCATGTTGGTATTGAAAAAACATCTTGACATCATGGGATGGTCTATTTAGTTTTTTTTTTTCAAAAAAAATCAATAAAAAATGGTTTTGAAAAATACTAAGTTATTAAAATTTGTGTGGTTTTTATATTTTTAATTTGGTCTTTATATTATATGTTTATTGAGATTTAGAGTTGATATTTTATTTTAATTTTCATTTTATATAACTATAATGATATCAGAAAAATATATCAACATCAAGTTAGTATAAGAAAAACATTTAAGCATCATGGAGTGGTCTATTTCTTTAATTTAGTTAAATAAAAATGATTTTTAAAAATTAAAGTTATCAAAGTTTATAGAGTAAATGACTTGATTTATGGGTTTGGCAAGGTACCTTTTTTTAATTGAATTTAATATTTTTAATTGATATTTGTTATTTCACCCTTCTTTAATATTGAATTGATTGGGAAAAAATTTATGATTTTTATTTTTTTATTTTGTATAGGGTTATCATAATTTTAAATAAAATTTTATATTTATTGTTTGCAATTGATTTTTCAAAAATATGTTTTTTCATATAAATAAATAAAAATAGTATACACAAATAATAAGTTTATTAAATTTAGTAGGGTCTATGACAAGATAATTAAGATCACTTCAATATTATGTCATTGTAATATTTTTTAAAATTATTATCTTAAATTTTTTTAAAAGATATATTTTTATTAATTATTCAAATTATATCTAGAACTTAAAATCCATTAATTATATCCAACTTTTTTTTTGGCTTGTTGTAGGTCGTTGCGATACTAACAGTATAAATTATGGATGGGTACAACACTACATTGCGCATCATCTCAAACACACTCCAACAAGAGAGAGCGAGCACACCAATCATGGGTTCTGAAACAGTATCTAAAATTCCTGTTATTCATTTGTCCAAGGAAAACTTCGAGCCTGGCTCTGGTTCCTGGCTGGCGGCTTGCAAAGATATCCGGCGAGTACTTGAGGAATACAGCTTCTTTGAAGTAGTATACAGCGAACCTTCAACGGAATTTTACAGGGAAATTATATCGGTGCTAGAGGAATTGTTCAATCTCCCTCATGAAACAAAAAACAGAAATACACATCCTAAGCTCGGCCATGGTTACATGGGGAAAATCTCTGGCTTCCCTGAAGGCTTGGGGATCGAGTATGCAACAAATAAAGATGAATGTCAAAAATTTACTAGCCTTATGTGGCCCGATGGAAACGAAAGATTCTGGTAAGACGCATATTATTATATTACGAAAGATTCTGGTAAGACGCATATTATTATATTATGATTAAATATTTTTCTTTTCCCTTTTCCTTCGACCGATCATCTGAATCCTTGCATGTAGCTGTATCCTCCTATGCTAACTTAAGTGTGAGTTTAATTAGTATGATTTACTTGCTTTTTGTTTATATCTTCAGTGATGTCATCCACTCTTTTACGAAGATAGCATCTGAACTAAATCAGATGGTGGTAAGGATGTTGTTTGAAAGCTATGGTATAAAGAAAGACTATGAGCCTTTCATAAACTCAACAAACTACCTCCTACGTCTGTTGAAATATGGAAGATCACAGGGGGAGACGAATGTTGGTTTTAAGGCTCATATGGACAAGACGTTCTTGACCCTACTTTATCAAAATCCTGTTAAAGGTTTAGAGATAAGAACCAAGGAAGGAGAGTGGATTACGTACGAGCCTTCTTCAACTACTTCATTTGCTGTCATAGCTGGTGATGTATGCATGGTGGGTTTATGCTATTTCTTATTTACAAGATTCCTATTTCAAACGATACACAAAAAAAAATTAAAGAAAAATTGATAACACTTGATCATGAATTGTGTTGTTTGAATAGACAATCTTGGTTGGTGTTGTGTAGGCATGGAGCAATGACAGGATAAAATCTTCTTACCATCGAGTCGTAGTAACCAGCGAAGAAGACAGATATGCGCTGGGGTTATTCACATTCCTAGATGGGGTGGTACAACCACCAGAGGAGCTAGTAGATGATGAACACCCATTACAGTACAAGCCCTTTGAACACCAGAAGCTTCTTGATTTCTATCAATCATACAATGATCCAAAAAAACGAGACTGCAATATCATGAAAACCTACTGTGGTGTTTAATGAGTTGATTGCTACTCTCTTTTTCTCTAAAATGTAATGTGACTATGCTGTTTGACTTGTCTCTTTTTCTTTTCTTTTTCCTCGATCGATTGCTTTCAACCAGTGTTATGTGTACCTCCTGGGTGAATGAAGTGGTTAATTATTCGCTGAAGGCTACGAGCCATGTTCTTCTTTGGGATTATTGATCATGTTTCCAAACTACTTTTTGCGATTAGATCTCTAAAGTTTCAGAAATTCTAAATTTAAGCCCTTCCATCAATATCTTTCTATATTGTTGTAGGAAATATTTATTGGAGAGAATATTTAAGCCCTTTCATCAATCTCTCTAAAAATATATGTGAATAATTTGATAACACTATTAACATTACTAAAAATTCAATTAAAACCAACAAAATTATAGATGGAATTTTCACTACCAAAAATTCCCTAAATAGCAACGGATTTACTGATGGAATATTTCTATCGGTAATTCGAGGTCGAAATTACTAACAGCCAATATTCCGTCTGTAATTCAGTCAGTAACTACAAACAGAAAATTTTCATCAGTAGTTACCAACTGAATTATAGACGGAAACGTTTCCATTGTAAAAAAAATGGGTCGCTGACGTGGAAATTTTGACAGGTTATTTTTTCAGACGGAATCATCGACAGATTCAAAAAGACAGCCCGTACAGCAACCGCTATTTATATTGCCGATGAATTCACCAACGGATTTGAAATGGCGGATCGGTACGATGACGTGTCAATTGTTCTGTCAAAATCATCGACGGTTTCACCGACGGATTTTTCGTCGGTGAAACAGTCAGGAAAAGTTAATATATGTACACTCTACCGACCCTCTCCTCCCTTATTTCTCCTTCTTCTTCCTAATCACATCTCTCCCTATCTGCAAACAACCAGCCCCCATCCCCCCTAAACAAAAATCTTCCTCATATCAGCACAACAAGTTATATTTCTTGAAGTTTTGTGGTCACAACATCCATGTTGTGATTTACTGACAGATTTTATCAATTTTTGTCTGTAATTCTTTCTTTTTAAATCTGAACATTTAATTAAATGTTAATTTTATTATTTTTTCGTATATGTATTTTGTTAGTAAATATACATGTTTTATTGTTATTTCTCAAATAAACTTGTAGTATATGAATGTATAATTCTATACCTATTATGGTTTGTTTAGATTTTATAAGATTGTATTTGTTTGTAAATTGTTAAACTTTATGCAACTACCGAAGTACATGTGTTGTTTTGAAATAATTAATAGCTTACTTATTGGATTCGTTTAAAGTTTTGTCAATGGTATTGTGGAGTGGTAATTTCTATAAATTTATATATTTTAATTTGTATGGATGTTGATAAATGATAATGAATATTTAATATTTATAAGAAGTTGTGATTGGTTTGTTGGATAATCTGAGGTAAAGTAATATTTTTGCAAGTTTATTTACCTAACTTAATTAATTAATACATTATGTCATCATAATTTTATAGAGGTTCGATATAAATCATGGATGATCGTTCATGGATGTATCAAGATTCACCCCAAGGATTGCGGAGGATGGATTATTGTAACGGGGTTCGGGGTTTTATTAATTTCGCAACATTTATTCCTAGAAATTTTACTAAAGACGGTATTAGGTGTCCATACAGGAAGTGTCAAAATAAAAAGTATCTGCATCCAGATGTTTTAATGATACATCTTCTACACAAAGGGTTTATAGAGAATTATCAGTTTTGGTATGCACATGGAGAAGTATATGTTAGTGAGAGGAGAATGAAAGAAACGGTGGTTGGGTCTACTTCTAGTGTTAGCAACGAGAATGGCAACATTAATCCTTATAGAAACATGGTTATGGATGCAATGAGAATGAATGAAGGTAATGTCAGTTAATGTCAGGTAATGTCATCATAATTTTATAGAGGTTCGATATAAATCATGGATGATCGTTCATGGATGTATCGAGATTCACCCCAAGGATTGCGGAGGATGGATTATTGTAACGGGGTTCGGGGTTTTATTAATTTCGCAACATTTATTCCTAGAAATTTTACTAAAGACGGTATTAGGTGTCCATACAGGAAGTGTCAAAATAAAAAGTATCTGCATCCAGATGTTTTAATGATACATCTTCTACACAAAGGGTTTATAGAGAATTATCAGTTTTGGTATGCACATGGAGAAGTATATGTTAGTGAGAGGAGAATGAAAGAAACGGTGGTTGGGTCTACTTCTAGTGTTAGCAACAAGAATGGCAATATTAATCCTTATAGAAACATGGTTATGGATGCAATGAGAATGAATGAAGGTAATGTCAGTTAATGTCCAATCATAGAAGAAGAACCTAATATAGATGCAACTAGGTTTTTTAATTTGTTGAAAGATTCTGACGAATCATTATAGGATGGTTGTACGAACCATAGTAAATTATCAGTCAAAGCACAGGTGTTCACCATCAAGTCAGAGCACGGGTTAAGTGAGGCCAGTTATGACAAGATTATTGAATGGGCAAGAAGCATTTTACCTGAAGAGAACAGGCTGAAAGAGAACTTGTATGTTGCGAAGTCCATAATCATACCCCTCAGTTTAGGATACTAGAAAATTGGCATGTGCCCTAACTTCTGCATGTTATACTACCTTGAAAATGCTGAGATGACCAAATGCATGATATGTGGGCATTCCTGTTACAAACCTAAAACTAGCAGGGAAAAGACTCTAGTGGCATATAAAAAACTTAAATACTTCCCGTTCACACCTAAACTGCAAAAGTTATTCATGTCACTAAGGACTACTGAGCACATGACATGGCACCAAGCATACCATGCGATTGATGGAGTGATGGTCTATCCTTCTTATGGTGAAGTGTGGAAATGCTTTAATAGTGTTCATCCTCATTTTTCAGTTGACATAAGGAATGTGTGTCTTAGGTTGTGTACATTTAGATTCAACCCATTTAGATCATTTGCTGCTCCTTATTCTTGTTAGTCGGTCATACTTATAGTTTATAACTTGCCACTGAGAATGTATATGAGCCCGGAGTTCATGTTTTTATCTACTATCATACCCAGTCCAAATAGCCTAGGATGGAATATAGATGTTTGTCTACGACCGTTGATTGATGAGTTGGCGCAGTTGTAGTCCTCCAAAGCTCTGATTTATGATATATCGAGGAAACAAAATTTCCTTATAAGGGTGGCTTTGATGTGGACTATCAATGATTTTCTTACTTATGGAATGCTTTCTAGTTGGAGCACATATGGGAAACTCGCATGTCCATACTACATGGAAAACAACAAGTCATCTACGCTAACAAATGGAGGAAAAGCTTTTTTTTTTTTTTACTATCACCATCGCTTCTTGCTACTTAATCACAGGTACAGAAAAAATAGAAAAGATTTATTCATTGGCAGAGTTGAAAAAGATGTTGCATCCTTGTGTCTTTCTGGTGAAGAATTGCATAATGTTGTCTTAGAGTACAGTGACATGTTGTTTGGCCTTCAATCAGGTAAGCAAAAGTTTCCTGGTTTTGGTTTGACCCATAATTAGGTAAAGCAAAGTATCTTTTAGGAGCTTTCTTATTGGAAGACCAATCTACTCTGTCATAACCTTAATGTCATACAATCAAAAAGAACATGTTTGAGAACATTTTTAACATCGTCATGGATGTGAAGGGGAAAACAAAGGACAACATCAAGGCTAGATTGGATATAGCTTTACACTATAACTGTAAAAATATGGAGTTGGTTTATGATGAGTCACGGGTCACAAAACCAAGAGCGAGCTTTGTGTTAGAGAAAAACATATAAGTATTAGTCTATAAATGGCTTAAGAGTCTGCGTTTTTTGGATGGACATGCATCGAACATATCACGGCTGGTTAATATAGAGGACTGCAGATTGTATGGAATGAAGAGTCATGACTGCCACGTGTTTATATAAACACTCATCCTATTAACTTTTCGTGATTTGTTGCTAAAGAGAATATAGGATACATTTATGGAGATCAGTCATTTCTTCAGAGATATATGCTCCAGCAAGTTGAATGTTGATCACATTGAGAGGTTCAAATGAATATTGTCGAAACACTATGCAAACTTGAGATGATATTCCCTCTATCATTTTTTGACTCAATGGAGCATCTCCCTATACATCTATCGTAAGAGGAAAAAGCTGGAGGACCAGTCCAATATAGATGGATGTACCCATTCGAACGGTTAGATATTATAGTTGCAATGTAATTCATATATAAAAGTATTTTATATGTTTTTCTTAATTGAAAATACTTGATTAATATTTCAATGCAGGTACTTGTTTAATCTTAAGAAAAAAGTTAAGAACAAGGCACATGTTAAGGCTTTGATATATGAGATCTATATTGTTGAAGAGATCTCAACATTTATCTCATTCTATTTCATAACCTTATCTGAGAACGAGAATCAAACGTGTCCCCGGCATGATGATGGCGGTGAAGTGCCTTCAAGTGGGAACTTGTCAATATTCTCTAATACTGGATGACCCATACCTGAAAATGCCGTAAGAGAAAGATATTTGTCAAAAATAGACTTTAAACAAGCACACAACTATGTTCTATTTAACTGTGATGAGCTGAGAACTTTTATTCAGTAAGTTTATACTAATTAAACTTTGTTAGTAATATATTGTTAATTATATATTGTAATATCATACACTGATTATCACTTGCAGGCAATATCGACAGTATTTGCTCTCCAATAACTCACAGCTGACCAAATCCTAGATCTTTCAATTACAAGATGAGTAGTTTGCCATGTGGTTCAGAACACATGTAAGCACTATCACAAACTCATTCTAACTTGTAAAATTACTATACGTATGCATGTCATTACTAGATTCTCATTCATTTACTATTTATTAATGTAAATTACATACAAGGTTTATCAAATGGGAAGGAGTGCACCTAAGTCATTGTCTTCACTAAGCCTAGGACCTGAAAGAAAATATAAGTACTACAACGGGTATTTTGTCAATGGATATGTTTTCCATACTGAAGAATACGGGCAAGGAATAAAGATATACAACAACGGTGTTTGTGTTAATGGATCCACTAGTAGTGAGTTAGAAGTTGACTATTATAGTAGATTAGAAGAGGCCGTCGAACTGCAATATCATAATGAGCATAATATAGTGTTTTTATTGAAATGTTATTGGTATGACACGACTGACAGAGGAATCAGAGTTGATCTACACTATGGTTTGGTCGAAATCAACTCAAAAGCTAGACTCCACAACAAAAATGATGTTTTTGTTTTTGTATAGCAATGTAAACAAGTTTATTACACATATACCCCTTCATTTAGAAAGGATCGGTCAATAGTGGATTGGTTATCTGTTTTAAAAACAAAACCCCGGGGTCGTGTCGAGGTTGTTCAGGATAAGAACAAAGACACAAGTGTGTGAGATTAAGTCTTTCAAGTTAGTGAGGTGGTTAAACCATATCGAGTTGCTCCTTTGATTGAATTGGAAGAAAATTCAATTTTTTATGTTTTCAATGATAGTCTTATTGATGTTGACGCAGAGGAGTTGAATTTTGTTTTGAACTCTAGCAGACAAGCAAATGTCGATGAAGAAGATGATATTCATATTGAAGATTGCGATGAAAGTGATGACAATTCAATTGATGATGATGAAGAAGAAATTCTGACTAACTACCAAATAAAGCCCTATGTAAAACCCTTCTTTTCATATGATTTAGATAATGGATGATATATTTTGAAACACAAAATATTTATTACTTGAAATAATTAGTTGAAATGCCATAATTATGAAATATTTACTTGAAATATATTTTGTAACATGAAATAATTACTTGAAATGCCACGACATCACCGATGGCAACATCAATGACATTAAGTTCATCGGTATTTTACAAAGAGTTTGAAAATAATTACTTGAAATGCCACCACATCACCGACAACATTAAGTCTGTTGGCATTTCATAGAGAGTTTGAAAATAATTACTTGAAATGCCATTACATCATCGACGACATTAAGTTCGTTGCCATGTTGGCAGTGAATCAATTTTAATGACAAACTTACTAACGAACCATACGTATTTCAAAGTGTTGTGCATTAAATGCATCTATGATCGCGTCATATTGCCGACGGATTTACCCACAGACCATGAAAAATATAGAGGAACATTAAAAAATTTGGTGTGAAATTTAAAATTTATCGATGGATTTATAACACCTCACTGATGGACTAAATTAAAATAATAATTAATGTTATATCTATTGGTGAATCTGTCAGTAAAACTGGCATATAAGTGCCCCTCAATCGCCTCTTTAGTTTATTTTTTCTTCTCCTTAGTTTTTCACCATTCTTTTCCTCTCTGTGCTGCTCTACGTTCTTCACTAGCGATCTGAAGCATTTTTTTGTCGTGAATCTCCATTAGTTTAAAAGGTTAGTAATTCTTCTATTTTATTTTACTTTAATGATTTTTTTTTTGCTATTGTTTTTGTTATGTTTTTTGTTTTGGTGCGTTTTTTGTAATGTAGATAAAGTCTATAGCTTTTTTTTGCATAATTCATTGCTAAAGTCTATGGTTTTTTTCAATTTATTGAATATTTCTTACTTTTGAATTGGCATAATTATTATTAGTTAATTGGTTGAATATTTATTGTTAATGTTGAATTTACCATAGAATTTACTTTAATAGTTTTTTTATTTATTGTTTTGTTGTATTGACATAATTATTGAATAATTTGTTGAATTGTAATTCTTAATGTTGAATTTACCTTCGGATTTGTAATTGAATATGTTGGAATAATTATTAATTTTACTTTATTATTGCATGATTTGGGTTTATTTCTTTCCATTTATTTTGATTGTTATTCCAGAGTTTTTTTTAAATTTATTTTCTTGTTGTATTAGCATAATTATTGAATAATTTTTTGAATTGTGATTTTTAATGTTGAATTTACCTTAGGATTAATAATTGAATATGTTTGAATAATTAGTACAGATTGAGTAAATTGGTTGTGGCTATTGTTAATGTGTGCAGGTTAGTGGATTTGGGTAGTATCTAGTATAGGGGAGGTGTTGTCAATTTTTTTTTTAATATTTGAATTTAATTATATAATTATTTGTATAAAATTATATAGATGCGTAGAACGAAAACTAGAGTTGGTTGCTCATGTATAGTCGCAATTAGTTTGTCTAGTAGCGATGATGATATTTTTTTAATTGCCTCACAAGAAGAGGCATCTACACCCCCTGTGTCGGCTATCGATGTTGCCTCTTCCAACGCTACTTCACAACGCAGAGGCAGTGCCTTCATAACAGAATCAATTTACCCATTAGTACGAGGAATAGTAGAAGGATGACCTTTCAATATAAGTTTGTTAAGGTTTTAGTTTTTTTTTTAAATTACAACATAATTTATGAAATAAACACTAATGAATTTATTTCATTTATTTTCAGGTTCACAAGCATTTAAGCCGCCTGAGTAATATCATTGACGTTTAAATCGTCGATGGAGATTCCATTATTTCAATGGAGTTAGATATTCAAGCATCCTGAATGGATGCCTCAAATCAATGCATAACTTAACATGTTTGAGGTTGGTATTATTTATAATTTTTTACTTACTAATATAATTTTAAATAAATTATTATTTTTATTTAAACTTGTTCATTTATACACAATACAAATTCTACTGAGACAATGAGCATAACACTGTTGTGAGGAGAGTGTGGGAAAATCACACGACAACTAGGTAAGATCGAAAACAATATAAGATTTTTTTTATAAAAATTTGTTTCAAAATGTAATTTTTAGTTGCGTGAAGTAAGTTGCATGATTTTTGGTATGAAGCACAAAAAAAGATAAAAAAAAGCCATTAGGGATAGGGGTTTCCAAAGCTGGAACGATGTTGCGGTTTGGAGAGATTTCAAACCGATATACATCCCAAAAGATATATGGTCTCACTATATTGAGCACGTGACATCTAAGCGGTTCACACGATGCTCATAGTTCGGTGCTGGCAACTAGAATCGATCAATTTATGGCGGGGTGACAACACACACTAGCGGCTCCGTTCCATTTGCTGCATATGCAAACAGATGGTAAGATTAATTTAAATAAAATATATTGTTAAATTAAGTTGTTGTTAATATATTTTTTTTTCATTATAGGCTGGATCTCTTGGACATGAGCCGAGCCCAATGGAACTATTTGTGGAGACCCACGTGCGGAGTCAAGACCGCCAAAAGGGGGTGCAACAGTTCGTTGATAACTATGCTCAACATTTCATGATATGTTTGTTCAACGATTTTGTTTTGTAAATTATTATGTAAGTTATTATGTTTATTGAATTGAATATGATGATTACTTTTTATTTTTATTTTTAGGAGACCTATAATAATCAGTTGAGGGAGAGATACCGGGATGATATTTTAAACCATCTGGGATTCGACCTAGATTTGTGAATGGAGGTTGGCTCATCAGGTGGGCCCGATAAAAATTGGGTTTGCAGGCTCTCCATCACTACGGTCGATAACTTGTGCTCGACCCATAGTGTTTCAACTATTGGGAGCTCCCAATTAATATCGAGCTCCAAATCTAAGGAGTTTAAAGCCTTGTAGCAATACACGGCTCAGCTCACCGAGAAATACGACTACCTATCAGCAGAGTACGCGCAACTCAAAGTGTCTTAAGAACAACAAAAAGCAGAGTATGAACAATAAAAAGCGGAGTATTAACAACTTCGTGAAATGGTCATGAACATGGTAAATAGTGGAACATGTGCGCCTAATCCTTTTTTACCGTATAACCACCAACCTCCTCCAAGATCTCCTCCATCTCCTCCAGCTCCACCTTTATATTAATTTGTAATAAACATTATTTACTTTAAAACTTCATTTAATATTTTTTTGGAACATATTCAGTTTGTAATGAATATTATTTAACTTCATTTTTTTGTTTAATATAAATTTTATTTGCATAATTAGTTTGTATTATAATTAATTTATATAGTTTTATATTATATATCCTAAATAATTTCTTAAAAACAAATTTAGAAAAAAACAATTACCAAGGATTTAACTGACGGATTCATTCGGTCAGTATTTTAAACAGTTACCGACCGACTTACTGATGAAATTACTTTGTTGGTATTTAACAGTAGTTGCCACACTTATTGAATTTATAAACGGATATATTCGGTCGATATTTCATATACTCACCGATAGCTTTACCGATAGTTAGTGGTCGTCAGTAAATCATTATATCAGTGACAGAATACAAATCCATCGGTATATTTCAAGTGGGAATATTTTTTTTTGGTGTGCAAATTCCATATGTAAAACCATCGGCAAATGGTTTTTTTGTTTTGCCGACCGATATAGTGACAGAATATTGAATCACCGATGAAAGGAAACTCGACAAACATAATTCATCAGTGTTGATGTTGGTAAAAAGATCACTGATGAACTTCTAATTACACACCGACAGAATTTGTCCATCGTAAAACTATGAAATCTTGTAATGATTGTCTTTTTATATTTGTTATTATATCAACTCAAAATATGTTGCCTATTAAAACATTTGTTTTAAAATATCTTAAATGTGGGGAGCTAAGGCATTATTATTCTAGTAATTAGAGATTGAAATTGATCAATGTATTCAAAGGGTAGTATGGTCTAGAAAATTTTAAAAACAAAGGTGATCTATTCAAACTTGACAAAGATGAAAATGAAGATTTATATAATTAAGATGATAAGGGTCATATTATGTTATTTGTAAGAAATTGTTAACATAAAAAGTTAGTGAAAATTTGCAACAACACATATCATTTCTTATATGATACACCATAAATAATGACATGTTTAAGTTGACTATTAATAGTGTTAGTTATGAAAACATTATTAGCAAATATATTATTGATAAATTGAAATAATCAATAAAATCACATATTCAATAATACCAGATTTTATGGATTAAAGTAGTAGTTAAAATAAGGGTAACATAACATCTTAAAGTATTTTTTTATGTACAAAAATATAAGAATGAGATATATTCTGATTTAGTAGATATAAATGGATGTAATATGATATTTAGAAAGCCTTGAGAGTATGATGTAGATACCAAACACATGAGTTGATCAATATTGTATGAAATTAGTGAGGATTGTAAGAATTATAATAATTTATGTTGTCGTACCCTTGCAAGCTGAGCGTGGCATTGTGGCGATCCTTGATTGATTTTGGAGTTTTTTTTTTGTTTTGTTAATAGGAGTCACCACTTAGTATTTCGGTCACTAGGAACCCAAACTGGTCTTTTAAATATTCTAAGGCAAGGGACTAGTTATGTAAAGGCAAAGAATTAGCAACCCTAGTATGCCCGACCTAAAATAAGATGCTTGGTGTTTGGTTTCCTTTATAATTGCTATGGTGTTGATGTTTTCTAATCCAATTAGTTTTCCTAGGCTTGATTCAAACTAAATTTATTAAGATAGAAATCTAAGAAGATTCCATGTGCTTCAAAAACTCATTTTTCCCTTAGTATTTCAAGAGTTTGCAACTCGTAAATCACAAGAAGGAGAGACAAAAATTTAGAAATCTAGGGCGCTTTAAAAAAACCTATTTTTTGCCTTAGTATTTTATACTCTCACAACTTATAAACCGTGGAGTAAAAAAAATAAAATGTCCTTGATTATAATCAAGGTTTCTTTCAAGGATGTGTGCAGATCTATTCTTAGATGAGGTTCAAAATAGTACAAGATAAATGTTGAGATCTCCTTAACAATATAGGCCTCACATATCGAAGCCTCAACATGCACCTTATTCTTAACTTTCTTTAAAAAATTAAACAAGTACCTGCATTGAAATATTAATCAAGTATTTTCAATTAAGAAAAACATATAAAATACTTTTATATATGAATTACATCGCAACTATAATATCTAACTGTTAGAATGGGTACATCCATCTATATTGGAACCGATCCTCCAACTTTTGCCTCAAAAGGTAGATGTATAAGGAGATGCTCCATTAAGTCAAAAAATAATGAAGAGAATATCATCTTAAGTTTGCATAGTTTTTTGACTATATTCGTTTGAAGCCTTTTAATGTCATCAACATTCAACTTGTTGGAACATATATCTCTGAAAAAATAACTGATCTCCATGAGTGCATCCTATATTCCCTTTGGCAACAAATCATGAAAACCTAATGGGATGAGTGTTTGTATAAAAATGTGGTAGTCATGACTCTTCATTCTATATAATCTGCAGTCCTCTATATTAACTAGTCGTGATATGTTTGATGCATGTCCATCTAGAAAACACAGACTCTTAAGCCATTTGTAGACTAGTAGTTATGTGTTTTCTTCTCTAACACAAAGCTTGCTCTTGGTTTTACGACCTGTGACCCATCATAAACCAACTTTATATTTTTACGATTACAATATAAAGCTATATCCAATCTAGCTTTAATGTTGTCCTTTGTCTTCCCCTTCACATCCATGACAGTGTTGAAAATATTCTCAAACATGTTCTTTTAGATATGTATGATGTCAAGGTTATGGTGGAGCAGATTGGTCTTCCAATAAAGAATCTCCTAAAAGATACTTCGCTTTACCTAATTATAGGTCAAACCAAAACCAGGAAACTTTTGCTTACTTAATTGAAGGTCAAACACAATGTCACCATACTCTAAGACAATATTATGCAATTCATTACTAGAAAGATGCAGGGATGCAACATCTTTTTCAACTCTACCAATAAAGAAGTCTTTTATGTTCTTTTTGTACTTGTGATTAGGTGGCAAGAAGCGACAGTGACAGTTAAAAAAAGAAGCTTTACCTCCATTTGCTAGCATGAATGCCTTGTTGTTTTCCATGCAGTATAGACATGCAAGTTTTCCATGGGTGCTCCAAATAGAAAGCATTCCATAAACTGAAAAATCATTGATAGCCCACATCAAAGCCGCCCTCATAAGAAAATTTTGTTTCCATGATATATCATAAGTTAGAGCTCTAGAGGACCACAACTACTCCAACTCATCAATCAATGGTCGAAGACACACATCTATATTCCTTCCTAGGCTGCTTGGACCGGGTATGATAGTAGTTAAAAACATGAACTCCAACCTCATACACATTCCCGGTGGCAAGTTATAAACTGTGAGTATGACTGGCCAGCAAGAATAAGAAGCAGCAAATGACCCAAATAGGTTGAGTCTGTCTGTACACAACTCAAGACTCACATTCCTTAATTTAGCTGAAAAGTGAGAATGAACACTGTTAATGCATTTCCACGCTTCGTCGTCAGAAGGATGAACTATCACTCCATCAACTGCATGGTGTGCTTGGTGCCATGTCATATGCTCAGTAGTCCTTGGTGTCATGAATAACCTCTGCAGTCTAGGTGTGATTAGGAAGTATCCAAGTTTTTACATGCCACTAGAGTTTTTCCCCTACCAGTTTTTAGGTTTGTAACGAAAATGCCCACATGTTATACACTCGATCATCTCAGCATTTTCAAGGTAGTATAACATATAGAAGTTAGGACACATTTCAATTTTCTGGTATCCTAAACCGAGGGGTTTCATCATGGACACACAACATAGAAGTTCTCTTTCAACTTGTTCTTTTCAAGTAAAATGCTTCTTGCCCATTCAATAATCTTGTCATGCCTGGCCTCACTTAACCCGTGTTCTAACTTGATGGTGAACATCTGTGCTATGGTTGATAATTTACTATGGTTCATGTAACCATCCCATAATGGTTCATTAGAATCTTTCAACAAATCAAAAAACCTAGCTACATCTACATTAGGTTTTTCTTATACGATTGGATATTGACTGACATTGTCTTGATTTATTCTTATTACATCCATAACCATAGTTCTGTAAGGATTAGTGTTGTCATTCTAGTTGCTAGCACTAGAAGTAAACCCAACCAGCGTTTCTTCCATTCTCCTCTCACTAACATATACTTCCGCATGTGCATACTAACACTGGTAATTCTCTATAAACCTTTTATGTAGAAGATGCATCATTGCAACATCTGGATGCAAATACTTTTTATTTTGACACTTCTTGCATGGATACCTAATACCGCCTCCAATAAAATTTTCAAGAATAGATGTTGTGAAATTAATAAAAACCTGAATCCCATTACAATAATCTATCATTTGTAATCCTTAGGGTGAATCTCAATACATCCATTACCGATCATCCATGATTTATATCGAACCACTATAAAATTATGATGACATAATGTATTAATTAACTAAGTTAGGTAAATAAACTTGCAAAAATATTACTTTACTTCGAGATTGTCCAACAAACCAATCACAACTTCTCATAAATATTAAATATTCATTATTATTTATCAACATCTATACAAATTAAAATATATATAAATTTATAGAAATTACCACTCCGCAATACCATTAACAATACTTTAAATGAACCCAATAAGTAAGCTATTAATTATTTCAAAGCAGCACATGTACTTGGGTAGTTCCATAAAGTTTTAACAATTAACAAACAAATACAATCTTACAAAATCTAAAACAAACCATAACAGGTATAGAATTATACATTCATATACTACAAGTTTGTTTAAGAAATAACAATAAAACATGTACATTTACTAACAAAATAAATATACTAAATTAAAAAAATAATAAAATTAACATTTAATTAAATGTTAAGATTTAAAAAGAAAGAATTACTTACAAAAATTTACAAAATCCATTGGTAAATCAGAACACGGATTCTGTGACCATAAAACTTCAAGAAATATAAATTGTTTGTGCTAATACGAGGGAGATTTTTATTTGGGGGGATGGGGGGCTGCTTGTTTCCAGATGAGGAGAGTTGGGATTAGGTAGAAGAAGGAGAAATAGGGGAGGAGAGGGTCGGTAGCATGTACATATATTAACTTTTCCCGATGGTTTCACCGATGGATTTTTCATCGGTGAAACCGTCAATGATTTTGACGAAACAATCAACACATCACCGTACGAATCTGTCATTTCAAATCCATCGGTGAATATGTCGGCAATATAAATGGTTTGAATCCGTCTGAAAAAATAACCCACCAAAATCTCCACGTCAGTGACCTTTTTTTTTACGACGAAAACGTTTATGTCCGTACTTCAGTCGATAACTACTGATGAAAACTTTTCGTCGGTAGTTACCAATTGAATTACAAATGGAATAGTGGTCGTTGGTAATTTCGACCTCAAATTACCGACAGAAATATTTTGTCGGTAAATTCATTGCTATTTAGTGAATGTAACATTAAATAACATCCATTAGCCAATTGAAGGAATTGAATATAACTTGTTGATTTAGACTACAATCATTATTGGCACATCGTATAGCCAAAAAAATATAACTAGGATTCTAAAATACTAAGATTATAACCTTAATCTGTAGAGAAAAATATAGAAAAGATCTAATATATTATGAAAAGTCCATAATTCATGAAATATCTTGAAAAATAAGAGACCAACTATTTTTATTATAGCAAAAGTCAACCTAGCATATACCAAAATATAAAAACAAGACTAACTAGGAAAATAAATAAATCCGAAATAATTATGAAGAATAATTAAAATTGTGAAAATCACATATTGTGCGATATTTTGAGAGGGTCTTTTTAACTTTGCTAGTTACACACAGCCGACCCTGTATTAGCTAGCTAGCTAGCTCATGTAGAATTTATTTTATTTTTTATTTTTTTTATCAGACTAGTTGTTTGTTCGGAGCGTCTAGATTTGAGCCTGGGAGTTGGAATGACGTGGAATGGTTCTCGTGAGCCCTAGTTGGTGGATGAGGAAATTAATTATCTTACATTGTTTGGCTGGTTCGAAAATGCCATACGGAGGAAATTAATTTTGTAGATGTATTTAATCTTAATTTTTTAGAAAACAGGCTACCAATTTTTGTTATTTACCTAAAGAGGATCTCGGTAACAAGGTCTGTAAATATACTCTTAAGTATCTTATGTGTATGTATGTTTCTATAATAAGCCAAGGTTTTATTATATATAATATGCTTTCTTCGAAATTATTAAAGACAAATTGGAAGAGGTAAAAGCCAGACGTTGCAAGAGGGTATCACCGATTGCCTTGAAAGAACAAATTGAGATGGGGGTGCCATGTTAGCAACTTGACATTTGTATTTTCTGCTGCTGAGGAATCTTTCGACCTTGTATTCTCTGTATTGATTTTTGTATTTTAAAAATATTTAAAAAATAATAATTTTTTCATTTTAAATAAATAATTTTTTGATATTTTAATATATTAATATAAAAAATAAAAAAATATTATTTTAATATATTTTTAAATAAAAAATATTTTTAACAACTACTACTTTATCAAACACTATTTAAACTGCGAAAACACCCGATTGCTAACATTTGAGGACAAATCAAGGCTTAATTGGACGTAGGTAGGTTCACTTAATAAGCTACAATAATAATATTAATAAATAACTTAATTGGACATAGGTAGGTTCCCTTTGATAAGCTAATGCCATGACAGCAACTTGACAGTTGTATTTTCTGCTCCCACGGAATCTTTCGACCTTTGCTCTTTTTTTTTAAAAAAAAATTTCTTTACTTTAAATTATTATTTTTAAATTATTTTAATATATTAATATTAAAAATATTTTTAAAAATCAATAAATATTAATTTAATACATTTAAAAATAACCATTAGCACACCTTAAATACCTATTAACCTGTGAAAACTCCCATTGCTGACATTTGAGGACAAATTAAAGCTTAAGATTGAAATAAAAAATATTAAAGCTTAAGTGGACGGAGGTAGGTTCACTTAAGGCCATAGTACATTTTAGATTACTATATAGCTCATTTCAAAATTCAATCCTCTCGATCATATACAGCTTTGAAAAGCTCTGCTTACCAAGCAGAATAGTTAAATAGCAAGTGTTCTTGATGTTCATAAACTTTTAAAAAATAACTTGCCGAAGATTACATATGGAAACATTCGTTGTAAATGAAGGCTAAATGGGGGGAGATTTATGGCAACAACAGTAGCACAGAAAGATTTCAAAGCAAAGAAGACAAAAAAAAAAAAAGTTTAATAAATACATTATTACAGTTATTTTTTAAAATATTTTTTACTTAAAAATATATTAAAATAATTTATTTAGAAATATATTAAAATAATATTTTTTTATTTAAAAAAAATTATTTTTGAAATCAAACCATAAAAATAATCTAAAAAATATTATTTTAAAAAAATCAATTTTTTAAAAATAAAAACAAAGAGTTTGATAAGTTAAAAAACCTAATTTCTTTTCTGTGCATGTCACTGTCCTCTTGACTCGAATATCCAATAGATTGAAAGATGCTATTGCTGTCGCAAGTCCTAATGTCAAACAAAAAAAATACCAGTTATTAGCAATTTCTCAAAAAAAAAAAGAACTTTCTTTAATTCCATGAATAACATTCAGAGGTTAAATTTCAAAACATCATAGCATAGAAAAGGGATAATATCATTTAAAAAAAAAACAGTACATGAAGAGTTGTAGAAGAAGAACGCTTGACAATATCATAAAATGTACTTTATAAACTTATTTTAAAATTAAGTAGAAATTTAACAGTATTCAATAAAATAATATTCTATATGTATTTTAGACTAATTTATTTAAATTATTTTTTATTAAAAATAACAGAAAAATATAATAAAAAGCATAAAGGAAACTATCTAGGTGGTGGCCAAATGGTAATAACTTGGAACTAAGAGGTTGCTTTTTCTATAATCTCAGGTTCGAATGTTTGGTTGCTCATATCATGGTTATTGGAGGTTGCTCATTGCGCGGAGAGACAAGCACTGTAGAAAAGCCTTTTCACGATTACGTTTTAAATGGACAGTCTGTCCACATTTTGTTTTATAAAAGAAGACAAGTAACACATTGTCCACTTCGTGTTCCTACCATCCATCATATGTGAGTTAGGAAGTTCCCGGGAAATTAAGCAAAAACCCTTTTGGATAAAAAAAAAATCATTTTAACTTTGAGTGGCTTAGTTTAATTCTTATATTTTTTTTTTTTGCATAAAAAAAATCATTTTAACTTTAAGTAGCTTAGTTTAATTTTTATATTTTATATTTATTTTCTAAAATTTATATATTCGAATATCATAAATTTTAAAACTACAAGAACTTATATAAACCTTAATTTTAAAAGCTGCGAGAGTGTGATTAAATTGATTCAGATATTTATGTTAATAAAATTTTTTTGAAAACATTAAATTAAAGAAAGACCATACAAACCTTAATAAGTCTATATCTAGCTTCAAAAAAATTCTTTAATATGTTAAAAAATAAAAATATTCACCTAGTTAAAAAACCAATGCAGAGCACTAATTTTTTTCGAGCAAGAAGATGGGTAAAAAATACTTAAAGGAAACCTATGAACTAATTAACTTTATTTTTTTTTAATTTTTGAAATGCGACATAGTAGAAACTCTGTCGCTCCTTTTATGTTTTTCAGTAATGGTCTCTCTTTCTCTCTCTCTCATTTCTAAAAAATCAAATGAATTAAATGCAAATCATTTGAAATGTAAAACTGAAACAATCTAAACTTTAATAAACAAGGATAAAAAAAAGGATAAAATTTGGGTATAATTTTTTAAAAGAAACACACCTCATGAAAAATTCAAAAAAAAAAAACATGTTTTTTTGCTTCAATGTCAAATTTGGTCTCCATAGTTTTAATTTTATAAGCAAAAAGAATTGAATTTTACTGTGCAAAATTGAGTATTAATTTGTTGTTGGGATGCTTTTTTGACACTATAAGAATATGATGGCAAACAAATTATTAAATCAAATTTCTAATCAATATAACATGAAATGATAAAATTTAAAAAAAAATAAAGTCAATTAATAGAGTAAAAAATCCTTGAAAAACCAAAATAAATAATGTCAATCTACAATATTTCGTGAGAGGAGCTATAGTATTATATGAGGATTATTTTATTGTTATTTACCTTAAAACCTTATGACGAAAAGATCCGACTCATGGGATAGTAATATGGAATGTGAGACAAAAGACTATATAGATAAATTTGACAAATATAATATGTTAAAAAATTAGAAGGATAAATGGGTAATGTGGTTTCAATATGCAATAAATCTAATTGTTGGATTTTACTTGTAACTCAATTTAAAAGATTATTCCACTATACGAGCTTTTTAAGTAGCGATTCAATCAACTCAATGACATAAGAGAATTTATTTCTCTAAATAGATCAAGCTAATATGAAGGGTGTGCTCTTAAGATCAATGAGATTAAAAGACTTAGTTTTAGTCTTGGTTGACATATCAGCTGATAAAAAAAAATATCCTATTTTTCAAATAAAAAATAATTTAAAATGGTTTTTTTATCAGCTTTTAATAAGTAATTTACAAATTTAGCCCTAAAGCGAATACAACTTGTATCCCTTATGCATCCTCCCAACTCCTAGTTGTATAACTCCTAATTATAGACATATAATAAAAGCTAAGGTAATTGATCTTCCTATCACATGTACATCCACTCCACTCTTATTGATCTCCAATAGATAGCCCAATAAATGAAAGCACTTTTAAAGGTTTTTCTAACTACTCAGGAACAAACCAAAATCATTCTTATTTTACAACACATTATGCTATTGGTTTCCTTGTCCCCACCTATCGCATACGTACTTCAGCTTCTAAAAGAATATGAGAAGATGACATGCAAGAAAGTAGAAAGGAATACTATTGGACTGGGTCTTTTATGTTCAGGAATAAAAAGCAAAGAAGTAGCAATTCATTACCACAACAGTAAGAGCCACCATCACCATTGTTCCCTTTTAGAGCCCCACTCTTTCCTTTTGGAGACCCACTCGAACAATCTTGAGTGAAAAAAACCATAACAAGAGGAAGTTGTGCAAGCCCTCGAGAATAAAGTCGTTCCTACCAAATAAAAGGTTTTTTTTTATTTATTTACGTGGGGTGTCCGGGTAAGCTTGCGCGCACCACGACTAATCCTTACGGCCCACTAAATATCTTGCAAACCCAGTAGACAGGTAAAGCACCGCGAGGGTAACAGACATGCACACTAGGGCTCGAACCCAGGTGCAGTGGAAGGAGACAAGCCCCTTCCACCGCTAGGCCAAGCCCTTTGGTGCAAATAAAAGGCTCTTTGTTGTGTAAAAGTTTATTAAAAACCAACCTTTTAAGGAATATTTTCTCCACAAAAATAAATCTAAATAATTATCACGAGCTTACCACACCTACATAACGTATATAAAATGCTGGAAGTGACACGACGAAAAGATTGATGTCTTCTCCCAAGTGCAGGAGTGTCGAAGTAATAAACAACAACAATAATAACAATAATAATAATAAAGAAAGAGAAGAAGAAGAAGATGATGATGATGAGAACTTGGAGATAGAG
>SRLM01000228.1:812129-1059518 GCA_015708895.1 Populus ilicifolia | reverse complement strand
AAAATGATGAGGATACCCTACAAAGTCTACCACTTGATGTACGTGTCCACACTCTCATGCACGTGTAGGAATAGAATAAAAGAAAATGGAAAAGGAAAACAAAAAAAGAAGAAACAAGAAGAAAGAAAAAAAAAACAAAGTTATATACAAGAAAAAGTAGAAAGAGAAAATAAACTAAAAATTATAATTTATACAAAACTTACCTCCCCGGCAACGGCGCCAAAAACTTGACACGACGAAAAGATTGATGTCTTCTCCCAAGTGCAGGAGTGTCAAAGTAATAAATAACCCGGCAAGACCGGGGTCGAACCACAGGGAGGTTATTGTACAAATTATAAATAACAACAACAACAACAACAACAATAATAATAATAATAATAATAATAATATAATAATAATAAAGAAAGAGAAGAAGATGATGATGATGATGAGAACTTGGAGATAGAGTATTAAAGTAAAGATTAAACAATGATAATAACTAATGTCAAGGTTAGAGGTTCCACTAATGGTATTTCAAACAAGTATAGTATAAACTCTTATTATTCAATTGGAAACCACACATAAAGGAGGTTCCAATCAGATTATAGATTGTTAACATGATTACATTAGTCATCTTATTCAATTAATGCTAATACTTGTAAATTTCGTCAAGCATTCATGATTATAACTTATGTTAACAACAAATCAAGTTCCTTTCATAGCTCAGGTGTCGGTTATACCATACATTATGGGCTATGAATGTGCCAAGCATTTGTTGTACCAATTGTTATACAACATAAATCAAGATTAATCATTTAACAAGCAAAGTATTAAAGAGTGAACAAGATAACAAATATAAAACATGTTAGTATTAAACATTAAAGTCCATATTAAGTTTATACCATACTTATTCTTACACCATTAGTGTAACCTTTTCACCTTGACATAATTAACTTAGCTAGACATAATGAAAGAAAGAAAAATAGATAAACAAAATAAGAACATAAAAGTTAACTAAGGAAAGGAAAGGAAATGAAAGGCATAAACTTGATATTAATGAAAACAAAGCATAAAGAATACAAAGAGAGAAAACAAGAGCATGATCTTGATCTGGACACCAAGATGCCTAAATGCATGGCAAATGCCTCCTTTTATAGGCCAAAATTGGGAACTATTGATTTGATGACTAATTGATGAGTAGATGGCCAACCCTTGACTTGGTGACAATCCTTATCTTCTCTTGTCTGCCCAAAACGTCATTGATGACGTCAAAATTAGAGCCACTTGAAAACATGAAAGTTCTAGGCAATTGTCTCAGCTTTCTTGTGTAAAAAATTCAGCTCATTTCGACTTCTAGAACTCCAGATATGGCCAAAATACTGAACAGTGCTCGGGCTGGAGGACAGATTCGGGCTTATTTGTTGTTGCAATAATCTGGACTTGAAAATGGCCTTTTTAGATCTTGGGCTCCATATGAAAGTTGTAGGCCTATGTCTTACCTTTCCATCCATATAAAGTAGACCTAAATCTGAGATCTATAGCTCCATATATGACCCAATTACCGAACAGTGTTCCGGTTTGGATTGCACCGACATCTCTTTTCTAAGTTTGATCATCTCTTTGCCTTTGCAATTGAAATTCTTAAAGTCATCAATCAATCCTTTCATTTATGTGATAGGCCTGCATTTAAAATGGACATTTACCACAAATTAAAGGTATCTTATATTATTAGATAGATTATTATAAAACGTACTTTAGTTAAGGAGTTATTGATACTTTAAGTGCAAAATGATGATATAAAACCATGATAAAAATGCACTTTTGAGTACTAATCACACCCCCAGCCAAGAGTTTGTTGTATAAGATAGCAACACCATGTGTAAAATCCTTCACACTGGATTATGAAACTTCTTTGATTCATGGGTGTTGCAGAGGACATATTAGTGAACTATGGATACAAAATAGAAAAGAAGTTGTCTTCTAGTTTTATAATAACTAAAAACCCTAAATAATTTTAAGAGTTAGTTCTAAGTAAATAATTGGTTATATTAAAAACAAAAAGATAAACATCACCTTAAAACATCCTATCTAAGATAAATTATATTATATTTATTTTTAATGATAAAAATATTTATTGTGTTCTTACCAAAGTTGGCTTAAACAAGTATTTGAGAACAATAATCATTAAACTTGGAACAATAATTTGAGATCTAGACCTGAAAACATGGCCCAATCTTCACTTTTAAAATACATACATTAGTTATAAAGGATGAAGGATGATAAATGATAAATTAGATTTTGATCTTATTTATTGGGTTTTGCCTAAAATAGGCTTGAATATTGACTCATATCTTTAAATATTGACTATTGGGTATTTGAAATAGCAAATACATGTTTTTTTTCATTTTCATATTTGTTTTTATGGTGTAAGAATTCTAAACCAAAGAAAAAAAAATCTTGAATAATACAATTCCTGCATAATAACTTCTAGACCTTATCATAAAGTTTTGTTGATGTTTGATTACCTAAAATTTTAAACTAACATAGAAAAAAACCTCTAGAAATAAAATTTTAAACCATGCATTAGAAAAAATTAAAACCTAAAATCACTTGTAATTTTGAAATTCATTATCCAACCATTGCAAAATAATTAAACTCATGCTAGATAGATAAAGTACCTCTTGCACATAAATTAGATTAACTAAAATATGATAATTACTTGTTAAAGATATAGTTTTCTTGAAATTCACCTCACCTAAATATTTTGAATTAGCTAAATATTTTAAATAAACTCATTGAATATATTTTTAAATTTTTATTTTTTATCTTATAATTAGTTAATCCAACTAAAACTTTTAACGATTCTTTACTGTAGTTTGAATAGCATCACTTCTATTTTAACCTTAAAATATTTTTTTACTCTCAACAACTATCAAATTAATAAATAGATAAATAAAAAAATCTTGCTTAAGATTTAGTTATGTCTAAAAAGAAATTAAATAATTTGATGATATAGATAATGATAAATAATAAATCTTAGTATGAACACCTAAAAGAATTTATTATATTTTTCTAAATATACTAGCCGACATGATCAAGAGTGCGCTCTTAATGTATCATCCAAATAAAAAAATTAGTCTAAGTTAATTTACAAGCTAACTCAGAAATATAACTATTATTATTGATTAAAAAATCTAAATTGTATTTTGATAATTTATTATTATTAATTAATTACACTAGTTGTACTAAATGCGTCACATCTTTTATTATTGATAACCTTTATTCCCTTCAAGTCTCACCCTCAAATTGGTGGCTAATGGAGAATAAGCAAAGATTTTTGCAATATTTTTAACATTAACTTACTCTTTCAACATTTCTTTAAAAAGAATCTAATTTTATCCTCATAACATATAAACCTTTTCAATTCTCATTTTCATTTCACTTTACTATCAATTAAAACAATAATAATTATATTTAATATTATTATCTTTCAATATATATAATTTATATTATTCTCTAATATATATATCACAATATTTTTTTAAATATACATGCTTTAGAGATTTTAAGTTGTGCAAGCATAAGATGAGAAAAAATAAGCATATTCTTCAATAAATATATCTGGCAATCATCATCAGATTGTAATAATGTGGTGGTGGTCCTTCCTTAGGTGTCATGGATGATGATTTAGAGATGCACTCTCAATCAAATTGATAGCCATACTATTATTAATGTAAAGGGTGGTCCTTCCTTTGGTCTCTTTCTTCACCATATCGTCATGGCTTATTGTCCATTTGCGTTGTTGATAATTTTGATTTCGTTTTATTAACAATTATATTTTATAGCTTTATTAAAAAAAATCAGATAAAATAACTAAATTACGTATAATATATTAGAAATTCTCTTTCCCCATCTTTTCCTCTTTCTCATTCCCTTTTCTTTCTTTCCATCTTTTTTTTCAGTCAAAACTTTAAATTGAAAAAAAAATAGATAAATAAAAATTCCATAACAAAAACATTGGGAAACTAAACCTCTAAATTGAACCAATCTATTTGATTTTGCGATATTTTTCAATTTAAATGCAAAACCCTAACAAGATCTTGCTAGGTTATTGCTGTTGAAGTTTCTTTTGAAGCTAAGTAAAAAGAGTCAAAACTGGAACAAGGCGAAGTTTCTTGCTAGGTTTTAAACGCTTCAAGGGGCAGCCCCTTCCCTCCCGTCTCAAAGTAAAATGTGAGCAGAACTATAGCAATAAAAATGATTTTATTTGCATGGGCTGATGAGTTTCTTTCCATGATTGAATTTCACAGGTATAGAATGATTTTATTTCCTGAGTAGTCATGCATGAATGATTTGTGAACGATTTTATTAATAACGTAATGGGTGGTCCGTCCTTGGGTCTCTTTCTTCGCTATATTGTCACGGCTTGGTGTTCATTTTCACTGTTGATCTTAATGAGGTAGTCTAAATAAAAATAAAGGATCATTAATGGTCCCGTTAATAATAAAATGTTTGCCACACCTATCATTGTTTTAAAACTTAATAATTTGCAAATATGTGACATGGCCGGCAGAGTTTTATACCTAACTAAATTAAGAAGTTAATTTGATTAAATCTAGTTGACACTATAAGTTAAATTATAACGACATCCTTTCAGCCTTCTAGAAAATGAAAAAATTTTAAATGATATTATTTTAGATGAATTCTAATCAACTTGGAATTACCCATGACTTTTGTTTTAGATCATTTCTTGTAAATATAATTTGTTTAATATTTGGTGATGTAATGCAAGTGGTTTTATATAAAAAAAAAATTACTTCAACCAAAAAAATATTAATTTGATATTTTTTTTAACTTTGTTTAATATTTTTAGTATCAACATATCAAAATAATTAAAAAAAAATTAAAATGATGTTTTTACATTCCAAACATGCTTTGAAAATCAATTTCAATCACATAATTATATAAAACATTGTGTAAATAATGCATATAGATTAATCAACCATTACTAGAAATTCACTTAACATCAGCAAAATCATCAACGCAATAATTCTATCAGTAAATTGCAAAGATAATTATTGACGGATACTATTTTGTCCGTAATTCAGTCAGTATATATCAACAAAATACTAAAATTGGTATATACTAATGAAATTACAGATGAAATATTCAGAATTAAAAAAAACAGTTAACTGATGTGGAAGTTTTTGTCATCGATTTTACCACAAGAACCACTAAGGGATTCAAACCGAGATCTCCATATAGTGACGTGACCAATTCACCATCAAAATTATTGATGAAATCACTAAGAGATTTAAACCGAGATTTCCATACAGTAACATGACCAATTTACCTTCAAAATTATCGATGACATCACCGACAGAATGAGTTTGTTAGTTATTTCCTTAGTAAAAGTTAGTATATCACTACTCTACTGATTCTCTCCTCTCGTATTTCTCCTTCTTCTTTCTTATCCCAACTCTTTCCTCCCTTTACAAACTGAACAACCATCCCTTAAAAAAACCCCTCTCTTCTCAACACAAGTCATATTTTTTTTTAGTTTTGTGGTCACGGTATCTATATTCTGATTTATTGTGGATTTTGTCATTTTCTGGATGTAAATCTATCTTTTTTTATTTTAACATTTAAATATTAATTATTTTTTTAGTGTATGTATTTTGTTAATGCATGTACATATTTATTGTTATTTCTTAAATAAACTTGTAGTATGAATGTATAATTTTGTACTTGTTATGGTTTGTTTTAGATTTTATAAAATTATATTTGTTTATAAATTGTTGAAACTTTGTTAAATTATCGAATTACATATGTTATGGTAAAATAATTAATAGCTTGTTTAACAACTCCGTTTGAATTTTTATCAATGCTATTGTGGAGTTGTAATTTCCATAAATTTCTATGGACATTGATAATTAATAATGACTATTTATGAGAAGTTGTAAATAGCTTGTTGTTGGATAATCTCAAGGTAAACCAATATTTTTACAAATTTATTTACCTAACATAATTAATTAATACATGTTGTCATTATAATTTTATAGAAGTTTGATAAAAATCATGGATAATTGTTCATGAATGCATCAAGATTCACCCTAAGGATTGCGGAAGATGGATTATTGTAACGAGCTTCAAGGTTTTATTAATTTTGCATCATCTATTCCTATAAATTTTACTACAAGTAGCATTAAGTATCCATACAGGAAGTGTGAAAATAAAAAGTATCTGTATCCAGATGTTGTAATGATGCATTTTCTACACAAAAGGTTTATAGAGAATTATATATGTTTGTATGCACACAAAGATGTATTTGTTCATAAAAAAAGCATGGGAGAAAGGGTGGTTCGTTTAACTTCCAGTGCTAGCAACGTGCATGGAGTTGCAAATAACAATAGTAATTCTTATAGGAATATGATTATGGATGCAATGAGAATGAATTAAGGTAATGTCAATCAATGTCTAATTGTAAAAGAAGAATCTAATGCAGATGCAACTAGGTTTTTTGATCTGTCGAAAGATTATAACGAACCATTATGAGATAGTTACATGAACCAAAGTAAATTATCGGTTGTAGCATGGGTGTTCACCATTAAATCAAATCGTAGGTTGAGTGAGGCCAGGTATGATAAAATTATCAAATGAGCGAGAAGCATTTTACCTGAAGTGAACAGGCTGAAAGAGAACTCTATGTTGCAAAGTGTATGATTAAACCCCTCAGTTTAAGATACTAAAAAATTGACATATGCTTTAACTTATGCATGTTATACTACCTTGAAAATGTTGAGCTGACCGAATCTATGACATATTGGCATTCCTATTACAAACTCAGAACTAGTAGGGAAAAGACTCTTGTGACATATAAAAAATTTAAATACTTCTCAATCACACCTAAACTACAGAGGTTATTCATATCATCAAGAATTGTTGAGCACATAATATGGCATCAATTACATGATGTGGTTGATGCAGTGATGGTGATCTTTTTTATGATAAAGCATGGAAATAGTTTAGAAAGGATCAATCAAGAGTTTGTTGATTATCCATTTTAAAAACAAAATTAAGGGGTCTTGTCAAGGTTGTTTAGGATGAGAACGAAGACACAAGTATGCGAGATGAAGTCTTTCAAGTTAATGAGATGGTTGAAATATATCAAGTTGCTTCTTCGATTGACTTGGAAGAAAATTCAAATTTTCATGTTTTTAATGACAATCTTATTGATGTTCATACAGAAGAGTTGAACGATATTTTGAGCTTTAGCAGATAAGCAAATGTCGATGAAGATGATGATGATATCCATATTGAAAATTGTGATGAAAGTGATGAATATTCAATTAATGATGATGAAGAAGAAAATTCTGACTAACTATGAAGTAGTGTGTAAAGCATTTTCTTTCATGTAATTTTTTATTTAGCTATTTTTATTTTTGTTATTTTTTTTGGTGTATTTTTATAATATGGATAAAGTTTTAAAACAAACACATTATTAAGGTAAACATTTTCATTCCTAAAGTCTGTAGTTTTTTAAATTTTATTTTACTCAATATATTTTGTTGTTTGTATTGCCATAATAATTGGAACACCTTGTTGAATTTTAATTGTTATTGTTGAATTTACCTTGTAATTAGTAATTGAATATATAGGAATAAATTTAATTGTTTATCTCAATTTTACTCTATTATTGCATGATATGTATTTAAGTATTTTCTTTAATTTTAATTTTTATTGTTGAATTTACCTTGTAATTACTAATTGAATATACAGGGATATATTTAATTATTTTGTCTCATTATTACTCTATTATTTCATGATATATGTATAATTATTTTCATTAATTTTAATTGTTATTTGTATTGATATTAGGTTATATACATGATTTTTTAATGGGGTCAATTGGTTATAGCTATTGTCAATATTTGTTAGTTTGAAAATTTTAGGTAGTCTCTAGTATAGGAGGGGTGTTGCTGAGTTTTTTTAACAATTGAATTGAATCATGTAATTATTTATATAAAATTATGTAGATGTGTAAAACAAAACCAACAGCTTGTCACTCATATATTGTCGCAGCTAGTTCTTCTAGCAGCGAGGATGATATTTTTTAAAGTGTCAATCAAGAAGAGACACTTATACCATCTACTGATGTTGCCTCTTCCAATGCGGTTTCACAGAGCGGAGGTGATGTGCCTTTACAACGGAATCAATGCACCCACAAGTACAAAGGTACAATGGAAGGATGACCTTTCAATGTAAGTTTATTTTGGTTTCAGCTTTTTTTATTAATTATAACATAATTTATGAACAAGTAATTAATATTTATTAATTTAATTTATTTTCATGCTCACAAATATTGAGGCCACCCAGTAATATTATCGGCGTTTACATCATCGATGGAGATTTCATTATTTCAATAAAGTCAGGTATCCAGACATCTTAAATGAATACTAAATATCAATGCATGGTTTGACCAATTTGAGGTTGGTGTTAATTTCTAATTCCTGGATTATTTTTAATAAATTATTAATATAGTTGTAAATAAATTACCATTTTTATTTTAAATAAATTACTTATACATACCACAAATTCAATAGGGACACCACGCATAACAATGTTGTGAGGAGGGTGTGGAAAAATCACACGGCAACTAGGTAACATAAAAAACAATATGATATTTTCTTTTTAAAAATTATGTTTTAAAATCTAATTTGTCACTATAGAAGTCGGTTGCATGATTTTTGGTATGAAGTACAAAAAAAGGCAAAAAACACACGAGAGATAAATGTCACTAAGGCTAGAACGATGTGGTGGGTTAGGGGGATTTCAAACTACTACACATGTCGGAAGATATTTGGCCACAATGTATTGAATACGTGACATTTGAGCAATTCACACGACACTCATAGTCTGGTGCTAGCAATCGAAACCTACAAATTCATGGTTCGGTGACAACACACACTGACAGCTTTGTTTCATTTGTTGCATATGCACAACAGATGGTAAGATTAATTTAAATAAAATATATCTTTAAATAATTTATTGTTACATAATTAATTTTTTTCCTTATAGGCTATGTCTCTTGGACATGAGCTAAGCCTAATGGAGTTATTTGTAGAGACGTACGTGTGAAGTCGAAAACACCAATTAGGGGTGCAACAGTTCATTAACAATCTCGCTCAACACTTTTTAGTATGTTCGTTCAACCATTTTATTTCATAAGTTATTATTTTTTATTGAATTGGATATGATGATTTCTTTTTTAATTTTTAGGAGACCTATAATAGCTGGTTCAGGAAGTGTTATACGAACGATCCTTCGACCCATCCGATGTCAATCTAGATTTGTGGATGAAGGTAGGATAGTCCAGTGGACCCAAAAAAATCAAGTGTATGGGTTCTCCAACACTATAACCGAGAACTTGCGAATAGCTTGTAATGTCTTAACTATTGGTAGCTCTCAATCAATACTTTGCACCCAAATGACTTTGTGGCCTTGCAACAACACACGACTCATCTCACTGAAAAATACAAGCAACTATTAGCGAATTATGAATAAAAACATGGCTCACACGACTCATCTCACTAAGAAATAAGAGTAATTATTGGCAAATTATGAACAACTTCGCCAAATAGCATCACAAAGTGGTGATACACGTGCACCCTTTTTTTAGCTATATGGTCCTGGAAACAACCAGCCTCCTCCTCCTCTAGCTCTATCATTATGCTAATTTAATATTTTTTTGGAAACACATTCAATTTGTAATGAATATTATTTAACTTTTATTTTTTATTTTTGATGTTTAATAAAATTTTATTTACATAATTGGTTTTTTACTGTTAATTTATATAATTTTATATTATTTATTCTAAGTAATTTTTTTTAAAAAATAAAAATATCCACCGATAGATTTACAAACGAAATGTATCTATCGGTATTTTACAGAGAGTTAAAAAATATTTACTAAAAATACCACAATCCTCAACATTGTCACTGATGGATATATTCTATTGGCATTTTATCAAGAGTTGAAAAATGTCTACTAGAAATGCCATAATCACTGATGTTGGCACCAATGAATATATTCCGTCAGCATTTTACCGAGAACTGAAAAATATTTACTGGATATGCCATAATCACTAACAGAATAAATTTATCGATATATTTCTAGTGAGCATTTTTTTATGCATATTTTTTGTTAATAAAACTATTATCAATATTGTTTTTTGATAGAGTTAGCAACGGAATGTAGGATTACTGACAAAAGGAATACTGAAAGATGCTTCCTATCGATGATTTAGTCAATAAAAAAGTTATTGGAGTCTGAATCTCATATTAATAGAAAGAGTCCATCAGTAAAACTATGAAATCTTGTAGTGAATATGCTTCTGGATCAAGATCCTCTCATATTATGTTAGGAAAATATTTGTAATTTTTAATAAATCTAAATCATTGAATTTAAATTGAATGGACACGATTTAGTGCATAAAGAAAAAGGTAACAATTTAACTCTTTATTATTTTATTTAATTCTCTCACCTAATTTATATTATTGAATTCAAAATCAGTGGTTAGATTTGAAACACGACAAATCATGCTGCTACGAGAACATGCGAGGATCCAAATTCAGATTTTTCATATTAAACTTTTATACAAATTGAAGATTAATCAATTGAAAAATTGCAAAATGTGTATCATGTGAAATTTAAATAATTAGTATACTATAAATAAAACAGTGGCTACATATATTTGTAAGACCATTTATATGAAAGATTTGTTTCTATGGTATCACTCTTTAACAATTTGTAATTATATATAAAAACTTAAATTTTTTCTCAAAACTATAATAAAACTTGAGTGGAGAGATTACTCGAATAAGACTTGGAATATGGATTTAGATGGTCAATCTAGATTGTTTCTAAAAAATTATTTTAAAAAAATTAAAATAATATTTTTTTTACCATTTAGTTTTCAAAACTAAAACAATCAACAAGTTAAAAATCAGATAATAGACTAGTTTGCTGGCCTATCTAGGTTTCTAACTGAGTTAAGTTGAATGCTTATTATTTTTTTTAACTTAGACAAATCCAAGTTATAGCTTTGCTAAATTTCAAATTGATCTACTAAACTAGTTAAGATTTTATAATTATGGTCGAAACATTTATGGCTTTGCTTATAGCTTTGGGCAAGGTGTACTTGGAGGAACTTCGAAATTCATTCTTAATTTCTTCAATATTGATTATTGTGCTCTAAGCAGATTAATTTCATGTAAAATATTTTTTTTCTCATAGTTGAGAATATTAGCTTCATAATTTGCATATTATAGGCTGCAGAAAGGGAGGAGAGTGGTGGCTAGGGTTTAAAAAAAATAATAATAACAAGATTGTAATATTTAATATAAAGATTTTTTAGTCATTAAATTGAAATTATATAATGATAGTTCTATACATTTTTTGTTGATATTTTGTTATGCTGAGAATTTAAAGGGTTATATAAGTTTAAACACTGCTTTCATCTTGAATGTAAATTGTAATTTCTAAAAAAATGAAGGTAAAATTAAAATAAATCAACTAAATTATAGGAATATGAATGTAATTGATCCATTTTTTCCTTGAAAAAAATGGCTAAAAGGTAGTAGTAGTTTGAAAAAGAAAAAAACATTAGTCATGAGGTACATTAAACAATGATGTATTTTTATCATGATAAATGTTTAAAACTAACCTAAGAATTTAAAACTAGATAGTACAAGAAAAAATAACACCAGAATATTGATTTACATAGACAGAATATTTGTCAATGTAAAAGCTGTATTTTTATTAGTACAAGGAAAAAGTGTTGTTTGCTAATGTCTCGTCAAGGATTTCTTATCCATGGTCATTTACAGTGTATAACAAATGGATTCACTGACAATCATGTTTTGTAGGTGAATCTGTCTATCTATATTAAAATAATTAACAACTCTCCATAATTCTCTAAAAAAAATGGATATGTTTTATGGATGGATAAACTGATATAATTTTTATAATTATCGGTGATTTTATTAATATTTTAGTAATCTTTTTTAAAAACTATTATTAAACAATTTGACATTAAACAATATTAAAAAAATCAAAGAACACCTTTAATATTATTAATTTAACTTTAAGAATCAATTATAAATATTTATATACATTAAAAAGAAGATGTATATAGAGGGAGAGGGCTAGGGGAATGGAGAGAAGAATCTTGTGAAAATTTATAAGGTAAAAGATAATGATTGGACGATATATATGTCATTACCGGCTCTAATTGTATCCTACCTCGTTCTTCATATTTTACCTTTATTTCAGCCATCAAAGTATCAATTCATTGCTCAACCAACAAAGGATCCACTTTGTGACTATCTCGTAAAACCCTCTGATTTCATATAAACTCAAGATATCACTCTCCATTACTCTTAATAGTGTAGAGAAGTTTAAAGTTTTTTCATTCCTAAAAGTCATTTGACTTGGCTTTTTTTTTTTATGTTTATAGTCCTACCTGAACTATAAATACTAAGTATGATTATAAATAAGAATATAAATTCAAGTATTATACATATCCCTAGATACAAGTTATAAATTATTAGTATGACTAGCTTACAAGAATAAAGTGCAATAAAAAACATAAATGGATTGAATTTACTTATACACAAACCAAGACACACATTCTAATAGTTTCATTGAAAACTAAGGATGTACTTATTAAACTACAAGCTTTACCATTGAAAGGATGTACCATGACTCCATCACGGTGAAAGATGTCATATTATATGTTCAACTATTTTTAGAGATATAAATAATATTTGCAACTTAATAGTGATTGACAATATCTCATTATTGAATTTTACAGTATAAAAGTTCTCTTTAAATCTATTATTTTTTGATAAAAAACAATTTCTAATTTAATGATGTTATCATCCATTACTTAGAAACCTATATAGAATAATGATGATAATATTTATTAATAATGTAACAATAAATGCAAAATTCAATTTTGGTAATTAAAAATGAATTCAGAATCTAATAATCAATTATTATTTTTGTATAAAAATGTGATGAGGCGTCAAAATAATAAATAAATAAATCCAATTAACAATAAGTAATATGTAAACAACTAATTATTTATTATTTATTCAATTCAAACTTATTCAACTTCAATTAATACTATAATTATTATCAATTCTATAAACAAATCAATTTCCTCAAAATTTCTAACATAACAATAAAATCGATAAAATATGATTATTATCCATTACACAACTCATAATTTCTTTCAATATAATACAATTGAGTTGCAAAATCAAAATCATTTTTATCAAATTACAAACAAATCCACATTTTCACAAATCCCAAACAAACCGTAATATATAAATTAAACTTTAATTTTCTATCAAATGGTTGTAAAATACTCAAATATACAAGCAAATCATACAACAAATACTAAAAAAAATCAATATATTAACTTAAAATATAAATGGATAGGTTTGCTTATTTGATACACGGAATATTTATTAAAAAAATTTGCACCCTGACAATGATACCTACACTAGTGAGTATTGTGTGGTTGAATTTGTGATGATAAAACCTAGATTAATGACAAAATAAGAGGAGGGGCTACTACTTTGATTTGCAATTAAAAAAAGAAGAAGAGGATAGGGTTGGTGTTAATTATAATACTTTTAAGTTTTTTAAGTTTGTTGATGGAATCTTTTACAAAATATTATAATAAAAAAATATCATCGGTGAGTTATTGGCAAATGTTGATATGCTATCCTACCAACAAAATCATAAAAAAAAAATAATTTATTTTTTTATTATTTTTAGTTTATTGGCAATTTTATCTGTAATTATAAATTACAAATGTTTTATTGATTATTATGTTTGGAAATTTTTGACAAATATATTCTAACACTATTATCATTGAAAAATATTATTTTTGTAATCCATAATTTTTTGTCACCATTGAAACATTTATGAGAATTTTATCTCTCGTAACCAAACTTAAAATTTAAATGCTGATGGTTAAAGAGACAACAGCCCTTCACCATCCAACCAAATCTCTCAAGTTTCATGTACTTCATTATTACTACGTATAGTTTTTAGAAAATGAAGACTTGCGCATATTGTAATGCTTTAATTTCGTCTGGAAACTGGGATTAGAATATTTCTTTGGTGCTTTGAATTAAAAAGTCATGAGGCACCAAATATGATCTTTTGTCGTATTTAGCTCTCATTTGCAGTTGGTGAGGTGTTCATGATCCCATACTTGAGCACGCAATTATTAAGACCCAAAATGAAAAGGAGAATAACAGAGACGAATGTTCCACAAAGAAAAAATTCACGGCGAGCCGTATATAAATAGGCACAGCGAGGGAAACTGAATAGATCAACAAAAGCATTCTTCTTCATAATTTATCTCTCAACTCTTCAACGAAGAAGGAAAAAAAGAAATGGGCTCTGAGACTGCTCTCAAGCTTCCAATCATAGATTTCTCAAATCTAGGCCAAAATCCAGGCGCTGCGGAGTGGGACTTGGTGAAATTGCAAGTTCGTAAAGCGCTTGAAGAGTATGGTTGCTTCGAGGCCTTATTTGACAAAATTCCTGCTGAGAGTCGAAAGGCTATATTTGGTGCAGTTGAAGAGCTCTTTGATCTCCCTTTGCAAACCAAAATGCGCAATGCTTCTAGGAAACCTTACCATGGCTATGTTGGACAGTACCCTCAGGTGCCACTATATGAGAGCATGGGTATTGATGATGCCAACATAGCTGAAGAAGTTGAGAGAACGACCACCATCTTGTGGCCGCAAGGGAATCAAAGTTTTAGGTTTACCCCATTCTCTGCTCTTTTTCCGACTTTTCCCTTGTGCACAGCTACTAGATTTCAATTAAAAAAAAAAAAAGATGCTTTATTGCGCTTTTTGTTTAATCTTGTGTATCATTTTCATCTAAAATCATTTTTCACACAGTTTTCTTACTAATTAGTCAACCTCTTTCGCTAGCAATACTGTTCTGTCCTTCTCGGAGCAAGTGTCGGAATTAGATCAAATAGTTCGAAGGATGATTGTCGAGAGTCTGGGACTCGAGAAATACTTGGACGAACACATGAACTCTACCAACTACCTTCTCAGGGTCATGAAATATAAAGGGCCCCAGACAACTGAGACAAAACTTGGGTTAACTTCTCACACTGATAAGAACATAGTGACCATTTTATACCAAAATCAAGTTGATGGGCTAGAATTACAAACCAAAGATGGTTGCTGGATCGATCTCAAACCCACACCAGACTCTTTCATTGTCATGATTGGAGATTCTCTTTATGTAAGTATCTTCTCACCTTCCTTTTTTTTTAATATATATATATATATGATTCTTCAAAAATAAATATATAATTATATATTATCCTTAAAACTTTAAATTATTGATTAACATAAGGTAACCATGTCACACCAATTAATATCAAGTTTTTGCAAGATTTATTTATATCTCATTTTATTAATTTGTTGTTTTTAGGTTTATATAATGTTTGAAAACTAGTTGAAATCATGTTTTTTTAAAATTTAAAAAATTATTTATTTTCTAAAGTTGTTGACTTTAATATACCTGTGTGTATCCCATATGTATATGCATAAAAATTAATATGTTTTAGTATTTTTATAAGATAATAAATTTTGAATAATTTCTTGTAGCCAAGAGTCTTTTATATATTAATATAGTTTTATATAACACATCGTAACATAACTTATCTCGATACAAATTTATTATTATATTATGTGTTATTCGAGGACTTTAGCATTTGGACTGTTGGGTCTGTAACTTTGAACTATGATTTTATCTAGGCTTGGGCAAACGGCCGACTGCATTCTCCATATCATCGAGTTATGATGAGAGGCAATGAGGCAAGGTATTCTGTTGGATTGTTTTCAGTCCCCAAAGCAGGATATATAGTAAAAGCCCCAGAAGAGTTGATTGACGAGGAGCATCCCTTGCTTTTTAAACCCTTTGATCACGTCGAGTTCCTTGGATTTTACTACACAGAAGCTGGTCAGAGAGCTCAATCTGCGTTAAAGACTTATTGTGGTGTTTAAATTATACTGCGGTGTTTGCATTGTACTGTTCCTAAGCTAGCAACTTGTATCACTTTATCTTAATTTGCTGTGTTTTTTAAACTCAATGTGTGTTGTCTTAAAAAACGTTAGATAACATATCAACTAAATATGTTATATTTTGAATTCAACATGTCAAAGCTAATGTTTTTTTTTATATAGTAAGGTGCATGCTTCGTGAAATTCCAAGCGTTTAAATTTTGGACCTTTCTATTTGGCAAACATTTACCTTGGTTGATTGGCTTGAAAATATTATATAGAGAGAATCAGAGAACATAAATTATTTAATTTTAAAGATTCTGCATATCTTCATGCTGTTAAAAAGTAATTGTTTTTTTATTAAAATAATTTTTTATTTTTACATAGTACATCAAAATTAATATCAAAACTAATGTCATGATTTTCTAAAAAAGAATTCCATTTAAATCCATTATATAAAAATCATAACCCAAAGTAAAGTTATGTTTTTTTCTATGTATAATTCTAAATTAAGTTATAATGTGTCCACGTCCAATTCTACGATGGATCAGCGCTCGCAACCACACTTGGGTTCAGTATACAAACTGAACTCAAGTTCCTTTAAATTCAACATACCAACTAAACTCAACCACAATTGAGTTTGGTACAGAAATAGAATCCAACTCCCGTTAAATTTAGTAAATTTAATGTATAAGCTGATTCTAAATCTCCTGGGTTCAATCAACCACACTAGAGTTTAGCATATAGTTAAAACATAACCTCACACTAAACCTCCCCTACTCTAGTTATAGAGTATAATTATGATACCTATTATATCTAATTAATTATGAATAAGTAATTCATGATTATATTAATAAAATGTCTTGAAGTAGTAAAATAATATTATTATGATATTATATTTCTATCTCTTACATATTGTATGAAACAAGTTAAGACATGTAATATAAAAGAAAACTTGAGTACATAGAAAAAAAAGTTTGAAACCTTATGCTCTTATACATTGACAGGTTCCTTCTTCTTCTTCATTAACTTCTACATTTTTATTTTTTTATTTTCACAAAAAGCTCATTAATATTATTTTGCTATATAAAAATATCTCATACTAACTTAATCATTATCAACACCCCAAGAATCTCTAAAGGATATTGGATAAGTATTAACTCAAGGAAAGATTTACAACCTCTAAAAAACTCCATTAAAAAAAAAGTCAATGTAATTTATAAGTGCAGGTTGTAGAACACACAAGAATTTTGAAACCTAATCAGGCCTGATGGATTGACTTGAGACCTAGCCAATCCAAGGTTAGAATTGGGCCGAGTTAAAGAAAAAATGGGAAAAGAAAAAACCTAATATAACCTAGTTGATCTGATAAGACCCGGTCAAGAACTGATTACAAACTCATTGATTTTTTGTTTTTTTATTAAAATAATATAATTTTATTTTAAAAAATAAAATTTAACCCAACCGACCCAATCAAAACCCGAAACCCAAGCTTTGGACCGGACTAAATCTTAAAACTATAAAACACACTATGCATGATCTATAACTATCTTAAGAAATAATTCTTTCCAAGATATTTTTTGTAATTTTTATATTCTCATAACAAATAATATAAAAATATAAAAAATTTAATTTAAAATAATATAAAATAAAATAATTTTAACGACATTTTTCATTAAAAAAACAAACAAACAATCTCTAAATATCTCGTGTGAATGTATGTTTCAATAATAAGCCAAGGTTTTATTATGCAATCATTGTAATCTACTTTCTTCGAAATTATCAAGGACAAATTGGATGAGGTAAAAGCCAGATGTAGCAATAGGGTATCACCGATTGTCTAGAAAGAACAAATTGAGACGACGGTGCAAGCTAGTGCCATGACAGCAACTTGACAGTTGTATTTTCTGCTACTATGGAATCTTTCAACCTTATCTTCTCTCTCGTGCATTCCGAAAACTCCTAATTGCTGACATTTTAGCACAAATTAAAGCTTAATTGGACGCCAGTAGGTTCACTTAATAAGCTACAATGACACAAAATATTAACCTAATTTCTTTTCGGTGCATGTCACTTTCCTGGTGTATCGAATTTCTAATAGATTTGTAGATGCTGTTGCTGTTGCTGTCGCAGGCCATATTGTCAAACAAGAAGATATAGGGCTGAAGAGAACCATAAATAAAACATTTTAAAATATTTACGAATTATTTTTTACGTATATCTAGGTAAGCAGAGTCTTGAATAATTTTTATTTAGTATTTGATATTTTTTATTAATTGAAAATAATTTTTTATTTTATAAAATATAATTGATTAATATATTTTATTTATTTTTAACTTTTTAACTCTTTTTTTGTTAAATTGAGATTTTAAGGTTGCTTTTAGACTTTGCCGGCTCTAGACTGATAGATTCGGCTGCAATCACGAGCCTTCAGAGCCACATGGCAACAGTACAGGTATGGAGCCTGAGCAGGAGGAAACATAAGAATTATTGTCCAATGACACTACATATTTGGGAGCAATAGTACGTAATTTACCCAGTACATGTCACACTGTTCATAATACTATGCAAAGATTTATTTAAATTAGCTTTAGTGAGTTTCAAAATATAATTTTTTAATATAGTTTTTAAAATAAGTTTTTTAAGCTTGAAGTCGCAGAATCTCTCATATTATTTTATTTTAATTTTTATAAAATAAAATAATATAATATAATGAAATTTAAATTTATTACCGTTCAATTAATTAAGCTTTTATAATTTGTTAAAAAATTATTTTAGCTTAATAACTTAAATGGCTAGATAATGCTTTTACATATATATATATATATATATTTCTCAACCATTTTCTACTTCATAGAACTCTTATCCTTGAAGAAACATGATGCCAAAATCTTTGAATACATCAATTTCGCTTGTTTTCTATCTCCTGTTGTCTATCTCCTCTGAATGCGGCACCATTGGATCAAGGAACCTATAAATACGCGTGAAATAATATTTATGTTTGTGCACTAGTTCTAGCTAAAGCAACAAGTTGCTAATCATAAAATTATATATGGGTTCCCTGTCACCTCCCGAGCTTCCTGTCATAGATTTTTCCAAGGAAAACTTGAAGCCTGGAACAAGTTCATGGATCTCCACATGCAAAGATGTCATGTATGCACTTGAGGAATATGGCTGTTTTGTGGCGGTATATGACAAAGTTCCTCTCACGCTGCATAATGATCTCTTTACTACATTAAAAGACTTGTTCGATCTTCCCCTAGAGACCAAGAGGAAAAATGTTTCTGACTTGCCTTACTATGGCTATGTTGGAAATCAACCCTTTGTACCATCTCTCTATGAAGGCATGGGCATTGACAATGCCATAACCCTTGAAGGAACTGAAGATTTTGCAGATACCATGTGGCCTGGTGGAAACGATCATTTCTGGTATAAGTTACTGGTATTATACTTCTTTTAAACTCGGAAACCGCTGTGCTTTCTGGGTTTTTGATCACTAACTTGCGATTTCTTTGTTTTTCTTGGTTAGTAAAACTGTGCTGTCATATTCAATGCTAGTATCAGAACTAGAGCAAATGGTAGTGAGAATGGTGTTTGAGAGCTATGGAGTATATAAGCATCATGATTCTCACAAAGAATCAACCACTTACTTATTTCGGATGATGAAATATAGAGGACCTGAGAAAAATGAAGCTAATGTTGGCTGTGACGTTCATACAGACAAGAGCTTTATAACAGTGCTTCACCAAAATCAAGTTAGTGGCTTGGAGGTGAAATCAAAGGATGGTCAATGGATGGGCTTTAAGCCCTCACCTTCATCCTTCATTGTAATGGCGGGAGATGCACTCCTGGTAGGTTAATCCCGTCTAGCAGCCAAATCCTACACATGAAACCACCACTGTCTCTATAAATTAGTTAGCACTGGTGCTTTTCAGCATCTTCATTGCATCTCTTGTTCTGTTTTCTCTTACAAAATCATTTGTCAAGATCATAGAACACTTGGACTAAGCTCACACTTCAATACATAGCTTACACCTTAGATTAGTAAGTGGCACTTTCAGCAGATAAATACATCAACATCTAATGATCTTGTTCTGCTTTGCAAGGGGTGGAGTAATGACAGAATCAATGCTCCTTTCCATCGGGTGGTCATGAGCGAGAGCGAACCAAGATACTCTGTTGGGTTATTTTCATTCATCAAAGGCATAATCAAAGTTCCTGAAAAGCTAATTGACGAAAAGAATCCTCTGCGATTCAAGCCTTTCGAGAATTTTGGATTATTGCGCTACTTCATAACGGAAGAAGGTAGGGGAAAAGAGTCTACCATAAAAGCCTACTGTGGTGTTTAAGGCGCCTAGTGCTCTAGTTTCGAAGGAACTTCATTTGCTGTGAACACGATGGATTTTATCTTCTCCTTTTCTGTTTAAATATGAACAATTATTCTTCTTATCTGGTTCACGCATGGATATTTATTTTATATACAGACACCTCTCTAAGAGTTGATGGGTGGAGAAAGTACTATAGTACAGAATCAGGTTTATACTTATCAAATCTTATAACAAAAATCTGTAAGTTTTTTTTTTTTAAAAAAAAAGAAATCCCTTATGATATGGCGTACAATCTGTAAGTATTTATTTTCAGAAAGACGCTTTTTTTTAATATTATATAATAATATATTCAATAGGTTGATTCAAAAGTGGGATGGCATTGATTTCTCTCTCATGTAGAGGCAGTCTTGGGCGAATTATAAATTCATCTGCGAGGATTCTAACTAAATTTAATTGTTTTATTGGTAGAAATTTTTATTGGTATTTTTATTAATATTTTATTTTATTGATAGAATTAAAAATAAAAATTACATATCAAAAAAATATTCATCAATAAATTCTAGTCTGTTAGTAAGTTTCTCGTTAATAAATCTACTAATAGCTTTACAAACAGACCATGTATATCAAAAATAAAATAATTTCCTTCATTAATCGCTAATTTTTTTAATATTATTTAGCATATCATTAGCAAGATAATCTTATGTAATTTCATTGATGAGTTGCAATGGTATTTGTAAAAAAAAAATTATCTTTTTGAAATGTATCGATAGACTTATTTTGTTAGTGAGCTAACAATTGTATGGAATTTGTTGTAATTCTTTTCCAACTCTCTAGAATATACTGACAGACTCGATCCGTCGGTAACCTCGTTAGTAATAATTTAAAAATATATTTTTTAAAAATCTATTAAATAGAAATAGTAAACAATTTAAAAAAAATTAAATTAATATAAAATTCAAATATTTAAAAATAAATTATCTTAATATAAAAATTAAATATTTATTATAAATGTATATGTTCAAACTCAATGAAACTTGAATAGAGGCAGCGCTCAAGAAAGGGAAGGTCGGTCATCCCTGAGACCATAAGGCCAATAAAGGAGGGTACATGTACCACACATCTATGATCTAATATCCATGATCATTCGATTAAATTCTTTATAATCCATAAAAAATCATTCATATTTTTTATTGAGATTGGTAGTACGTTCTTGAACTCCTTAATCTAACAATGATGCGAACTTTAGAGATTGAGTGCTCAAAACTAATTGCAAGCACTCAATGGTTGAAAAATTATGGGTCGTTTGCAAGTTCTTAGTTGTAGTGTTTTAGAGCCCATACATTTAATTTTTATCGAGTCCACTGGACGATGTTACTTCTAACCACAAATCCAAATTGATATCTAGGCGGATTGAATGATCATCCATGTATCTCTTCTTCAACTGACTGTTATATGTCTCCTAGAAATAAAATAAAAATCATCAAATTCAAGTAAATAATAACTTGAGAAAAAATGGTTGAAAACCAACATACCATAAAATATTGAGTTTGACTATTCATGAACTACTACACTCTTTTCTGGAAATCATCACTCTGCACATGTGTTTTTATAAAAAGCTCCATTGAGCTTAGCCCACATCCAAGAGCTATAACTTGCAAGATAAAAATATTGTTAGTTAAATATATTTAAAAAAACAACAATTTAAAAAATAGATGTAATTAAAAAAATCTTACCATCCACTTTACCTATGAAATCAACGAAATACAGTAGTTGGTGTGCATGGTAATGAAACCATGAATTTGCCATCTCCAGTTCTCGGCTCCAGATTATCATCATTGTATTAAATTCTTGGATATTACGTGTTGAATGTATTCTACCTAATATAGTTTTTGAGATGTATAGTGGCCTGAAATCCTTTGGAACTGTCACATCATTCCAACATGGTAGATTCATTTCTTTTGAATATTTTTTAGATTTGTTTTGTACCTTGTAACAAAAATTACATAATCTATATTGTACAAATGAATTATCTATAAGTAAATGATGAATAAAATTTTAATATTTAGAATAAAAAAATTATCATGATTTTGATGTTACCTAATTGTGTTGTGATTCTTTCTAACCCTTCTCACAACATTATCATTTGTTTTATCCTACTCAAGTTTTCCCCTACAGTAAAAAAATAAAATTCAATAAAGTAAATAAATTAACATAATAAAAAATATTAATTTAACACTAATCTTAAACCTTGAAATACATGCATCAACTTGCGGTTTCCATTCAGGATGTTTGAAAATTTGGTTTCATTGAAACAATAGAATTTTTATCGACGACTTAAATGTCAACATTATTATTTAGGCAGCCTCAATATTTATGAACCTAAAATTGGATAAATTTAATAAAATATTATTTTTTTTTAAATAGTAAACATGTCATTATCAAAACAAAATGATTAATACTTAAAAGTGCATTTTATCAAGGTTTTATAACATCATTTTGCACGTAAAGTATCATTAAATTTCCTAACTTATACATGTTTTATAATAACAAGTCTGATAATATAAGATATTTTTAATTTATGGTAAATGTTCATTTTAAATGAAGGCATATCTCATAATTCAAAAGATTGATTTATGTGATCAACTATTGAAAGTAAAAGGACAAAGAAAAGGTTAAGTTTAGAAAACAAATGTTGATTCAATTCAAACTAGATCATTGTTTAGTCATTGGGTTATATCTAAAGCTGTAGATCTTGAATTTTAATTTGGTTTATATGGCTAGAAAGCTAAGACATAGGCCTAAAACATTGATAGAGAGTCCAAGACTTAATTCTACTATTTGGAAGTCCAAATCTTATCATCAAAAGAGAAGTTTGAATATATCCTACAACTTAAATATTGTTCAGTGTTTAGCCTATATTTCAGGCTCTAAAGGTCCAAATGCACCGATTCTTTTTTGTTGGAAAGCTAAGATAATTTACCAAAACTTTCATGAAGACTATCCGTTCAAATTCTGATGTTAACAATAACGTTTTCTACAGACAAGAAGATAAGGATTATTATCAAGTCAAGAGATGGTCACTCACTCAATAATTAGTCATCAAATTAATAGTTTTAAATTTTAGTCTATAAAAGGGGGCATTTGCCATGCATTTAGGTATCTTGGTTTTCATATCAAGATCATGTTCTTGCTTTCTTTCTTTATATTTTTATAATGCTTAAGTTTTGCTTTCATTGATCTCTTGTTTATACCTTTCATTTCCTTTAGTATACCTATATAATTATGTTATCCTCTTATTTATTTATGTTTCTCTTCTTTATTATATTTAGCTAAGTTTCTTATATTAAGGTGAAAAAGTTTCACTAATAGTGTTAACATAAGTATAAAATAAACTTAATATGGATTTCAATGATTATATCCTAAACAACTTACTATTAATATGTCTTATCATTTTTATCTTATTAATTTTTAATAGCTTACTTGTTAAATAATTAATCTAGATTTGTGTTATATAACACTTGGTACAACAAATGTTTGACACTTTCATAGTCAACCGTATGGTATAACCTAGGCCTATGCTATGAAAGAAACTTGATTTGTTATTAACATAAGTTAACATTATGAATTGCTGATAATATTTAAAATTTTGGTATTAGTTAAATAAGATAATTAATATATCATGTTAACAATTTATAACGAGCTATTAATGACAAATCATCCGATTAGAACCTTCTTTGTATGTGGTTTTTAGTTGAGTAATAAAAAGAGTTTATATTATATTTATTTGAAATATCATTATGGATTCTTTAACCTTGACAACTATTTTTATCATTGTTTAATCTTTACATTAATCTTACATTTCAACACCATTATTTATAAAAAAAATATTCTGAATGAAATATAATACAAAATAATAATTAAATTTAATCATATATATTTAATTGAAATTGAACAATAAATTTGAAAATAATAACTAAAAATCAACAATATAACGAAAAAATATATTTCAATAACAACTAAAATTCAACACAATCATTACTTCCTAAATTATAAAGAATAAATAATTGAAAAAAAATAAAAAATAAAAAAAAATCAAAAATAATAATTAATATGGAATGAAGCATTCTTACCTAAATGGCAAGCTTAATTTCAGAGTTGAACTAGGTGTGATAAAAAAAAATACATTGTTAAACAACCTTAGGAAATAAGAAAAATAAAAAGAAAATACTTCAAAAAATTTACCTACAAATACCTATTAATTGTATTGAGAGAAAGGAAGCTTGATTTCTAGCCTTAATGTTTGAGAGACAGAATTGAAAAATAAACTAGAGAGATTAAGATAGAATAACTAAGTTTTTAAGCTAAGAGAAGAAAATGAAGGCTTGTATGCTTGTAGAGCTTTTATATTAGGTTTTACAAATGGAATTACTGATGAATAATTAAATAATATTATTTAAAAAATTATATCGGTGATTTCATATATAAAGTCAAATTAAAAATTTTGATTCATACTAAAAATTTTAAAAACCCCTCCAAATTTTTTAATTGCATCCGTTATTAGTTATTAATCAAAAATCATTAATTTCTAGCGCGTTGGAATTTTCATTTTATTAGTTATTCCATTAGGAAACCAGTGAAAACATGCATATTAGTCAATAAGAGCATCAAGTGTTAGTGCATTGGAATTTACCTTATGTAGGTGATTTTTTTGAAAAAATTAAAACTTTTAATTGGCATCACCGATTTGGGAAGGGGAGTAGTTACCATTGCCTATAGAATATACTAACGGATACAAGTCATCCATATAACTATGTGCAATGAACATCATGAATAGCGTCAAGGTGAAGGGGAACAACTCTCATTGCCTCTGAAATATACCAACAACCATAACTTGTTGGTATACCCATGTGTAATGAACATCATAAACAGTGTCATTGTGAAAGGGAATAACTCTCATTGTCTCTGAAATATATTGACAGATTCAACACGTCTATATACCTGTGTGTAATGGACATTATGAAGAGTGTCACAGTGAAAGGGAACAACTTCCATCACTTTTGAAATATATTGATGGACATGGCTCATCGATATACCCATGTGTAATGAATATTATAAATAGTATCAATATAAAGGGGAATAATTTTCATCGCCTTTGGAATATACCGATAGGCCAATGTTTGTCAGTATAACCATACGTAATGAACATCATGAGCAATGTCATGGTAAAGGGGAACAGTTCCTATCACCACTAGAATATATTGATAACCATAACTGGTTGATATACCTGTGTGTAATGAACATTATGAACAATGCTAAGGTGAAGAGTACAGTTTTTATTGCCTCTAGAATATACCAACAGACACAACTCATTAATATACTCATGTGCAATGAATAACCATTTGTATTTCCATTAATGTGAAATAGTGTTTGATGCTACATTGTATTTGTATCCTTAATCTATTTATCCTGTAAATACTTAAATTGATAGATGCATGCACAACACAATAATACCAATTCATATCATAATAATAAAATGAATATTTCTTTATAGTGAATTTCTTCCATAAATATTACATTATAGTTAATGAGACTACACTTTCACATTTTACAATTTATTCAAGTTTATCTTCTTCTTATTCAATTGACTAGATGTCATTTCCACCAAAATCTTCTATGTTGATTTCATTGATATTATCATCTTCATTGACATGTGTATGTCCATTAGAGCTAAAAACAACATTCAACTCTTTAGCATCAATATTAACTAAAATATTATTGGCAATGCAAAAAATTTGCATTTTTTAAAAGTAAATTAAAAGAGCACCTCTATATAGATCAACTAACTCACCAACTTGAAAGGCATCATTCCTAATATTTGATTTATCATCCTTATTTTGAATAACCCCAACATGACCTCTAAGTTTGGTTTTCAATATGGATAACCAATCAAGTCTTGAACAATCCTTTCTAATGAAAGGAGTGTATGTATAATAAACTTGTTGGCATTACTTGGCAAAAACAAAGACATCATTGACATTACAAAGTTTAGATTTTGAATTAATCTTGATCAAACCATAATGGGAATCTAATTTGATTCCTTTATCAGTGGTGTTACACTAATATCATTTGAATAAAAATACTCTAATTTGCTCGTTATAATACTGCAATTCAATTATCTCTTCTAATTTCTGATAATTGTCAACTTCAAACTTATTAGAAGTCAATCCCTCAATACAAACCCCACTATTATATGTCTTTCTACTCTGCTTATATTCTCCTATATGAAACTCATGTCTATTAATGAAATACCCATTATAGCACATCACTTTTCTTTCAGAACCTAGACTTAGAAAGATAAAATAACACTAAAATTCCCTCATAATTTATAAACCTAATACATGAAGTATAACTATGAACAATTAACGAGAAATGTGTAAGACAATTAAACATCCCGAAAGATAATAATAATTAAGAAATACTTACATGTATTTTGAACTAATTATTACTTAAAAGTGTATTTTTATCAAGGTTTTATGTCATTATTTTTGCATTTAAAGTATCAATAACTCCTTAACTAAAACATGTTTTATAATAATATATCTAATAATACAAGATACCTTTAATTTATGGTAAATATTCATTTTAAATGCAGGCCTATCACATAAATAAAAGGATTGATTGATGAATTTAAGAACTGAAGAGCCCAAGATTTAGAAAGGCCATTTTTAAATTCAAATTGTAGCAACAACTTCAAATTGTTGCAACAAAAAAAAAATCTGAATCTGCCCTTCAGCCCCAACACTGCTCAGTATTTGACCCATATCTAGAGTTCTAGAAGTCCAAATAAGCTGAATTTTTTACACAAAAAAGTTGAGACAATTTCCTATAACTTTAATTATTCAAGTGGTCCAATTTTGACATTATCAATGACATTTTGGGCAAACAAGAGAAGATAAGGATTGTCACCAAGTCAAGAGTTGGTCACCCACTCATCAATTAGTCATCAAATCAATAGTTTTCAATTTTGGCCTATAAAAAGAGGTATTTACCATGCATTTAGGCATCTTAGTTTCCAGATCAAGATCAAGATCATGCTCTTGCTTCTTCTTTTTTTGTATTTTTTATAATGTTTATACTTTGCTTTAATTAATATCAAGTTTATGCCTTTCATTTCCTTTCATTTACTTAGTTAACTTTTATCATATTCATGTTCTTATTTTGTTTATTTATTTTTATTTCTTTTATTATGTTTAGTTAAGTTTATAATATCAAAGTGAAAAGGTTACACTAATGGTATAAGAATAAGGATAGTGTAAACTTAATATGGATTTTAATGTTTGATACTAACTTATTTTGTATTTGTTATCTTGTTCACTCTTTAATACTTTACTTGTTAAATGACTAATCTAGATTTATGTTATATATCACTCGATGCAACAAATACTTGGTACTCTCATAACTCATACTGTATAATATAACCGACATCTGAGTTATGAAAGGAATTTGATTTGTTGTTAATATAAGTTAAATCATGAATGTCATTAATAAAATAAGATGACTAATGTAATCATGTTAATAATTTATAATTTGATTGAAACCTCCTTTATGTGTGGTTTCCAATTAAATAATAAGAGTTTATATTATACTTGTTTGGCATACCATTAGTGAAACCTCTAACCTTGACATTTATTATTATCATTATTTAATCCTTATATTAATATTTCATCTCAAAGTTCTCATCTTCATCTTCTTTTTCTCCTTTTTTTTCTTTATTATTATTGTTATTATTATTACTACTACTAATATTATTGTTGTTGTTGTTGTTGTTGTTGTTGTTGTTACTATTATTATTGTTGTTGTATTATTGTCATCTATAACTTATACAATTAACCTCTATATGGTTTGACCCCGGTCTTGCCGGGTTATTTATTACTTCAACACTCCTGCACTTGGGAGAAGACATCAATTTTTTAGTCATGTCATGAACCATGCCAAAAAAAAATTATTTTTGTAATCGAAAGATTTCAGACTTGGTTAGTTGTTTTGGTACAGTAAATATTGATGATGTTACATATGTGATATTAAAAAATGAATCAATTTAAATGCCAATATTATAAAAGATAAATTGTTCACTAATAACATAGTTGAAACAATATACTTATTGAATAAAATGTCTTAGTTCATTATAGTTAAATAGCACATAATTATGTGTTCATCTAAATTCTATTTCTGACAAATATCTTCCCTTAACAATATTTTTTGGTATGGATTGTCTAAAATGGTAGAATATAGACAAGTTCTCACTTAAAAAGATACTTTACCATGCTCATCATGCCTTGGAATGTGATTGATTCTTTTTATCAATTAAGGTATAAAATAATGTAAGATAAATATTGGGACATTTTCAACAATATAAACCTCATAATTCAAAGTCTTAACATCCGTCTTATTTTTAACTTTTTTCTTAAGGTTGAACAAATACCTATATGGAATTAAATAAATATTTCAAATTATAAAAAAAATTGGTAATAAATTTTTAATTATATTACATATGTAATCTCTAACCTCTCAAATGGATACATCCATCTATATTGAAGCAGACCTCTAACTTTTGCTTTAAATAGTAAATGTATGAATAAATGCTTCATAAAGTCAAAAAATAATAAAGAAAATATCATTTCAAGTCTGCATATTTTTTGGATGATGTTAGTTTCAAGTCTCTTAATGTGATGTATCTACAACTTGTTAGAGCATATCTCTAAAGAAATGATTAATCTTTATGAGTACATCTTATATCCTCTCTAGTAATAAATCCCAATAAACTAATAGAATGAGTGTTTACATAAATACATGATAGTCATGACTTTTTATTTTATACAATCTATAATCAAAATTAACCAACATTAGTACATTTAAGGCATGTCATCAAGAAAACACAGACTCTTAAGCCATTGATAAACAAGTAATTGTGCATTCTTCTTGTCTAAAGTGAAGCTTGTTTTGGGCTTTATGACTTGTGGATCAACATAAATCAACTCCATATTTTATAATGACAAAACAAAGTTATATTTATTCTAGCTTTAATATTGTCCTTTTTCTTCCCTTTCATATCTATAACCGTATTAAAAATGTTTTAAAATATTTCTTTTCTAAGTGCATAACATCAAGGTTATGACAGAGTAGATTGATTTTCCAATATACAAGCTTCTAGAAAATACTTTGGTTTTTTCAATTGTGGGTAAAATCAAAATTAGGAAACTTTTCCTTACCGGATTGGAAGCCAAACATAATGTCGATGTACTCAGACACCATGTAATACAAAGAAATCATTTATGTCCTTTCTGTACTTGTGATATGTTGGCAAGAATCGCTAATGACAGTAAAAAAAGATGTTTTATCATCATTTGTTAGCATTATACCTTGTTATTTTCCATGTAATATGAACATGCTAGTTTTTCATATATGCTTTAACTAAAAATAATTTTATAAGCTAGAAAATCATTGATAATTTACATCAAATCTGCCTTTATTTGAAAATTATGTTTCCTCGACATATCATAAGTTAAAAACCTGAATGACCATAAATACATCAACTCATTGATTAGTACTCAAAAATGCATTTTTATCATGGTTTTATATCATCATTTTGCACTTAAAGTATCAATAACTCAACTAAAGTACGTTTTATAATAATCTATCTAATAATATAAAATACCTTTAATTTGTGGTAAATGTCCATATTAAATGCAGGTCTATCACATAAATGAAAGGATTGATTGATGACTTTAAGAATTTCAATTGCAAAGGCAAAGAGATGATCAAACTTAGAAAAGAGATGTTGGTGCAATCCAAACCGGAACACTGTTCGGTAATTGTGTCATATCTAGAGCTATAGATCTAAGATTTAGGTCTACTTTATATGGATGGAAAGGTAAGACATAGGCCTACAACTTTCATATGGAGCCCAAGATCTAAAAAGGTCATTTTTCAGGTCCAAATTATTGCAACAACAAATAAGCCCGAATCTGTCCTCTAGCCCAAGCACTGTTCAGTATTTTGGCCATATCTGGAGTTTTAGAAGCTAAAATGAGCTGAATTTTTTACACAAGAAAGCTGAGACAATTGCCTAGAACTTTCATGTTTCCAAGTGGCTCTAATTTTTATGTCATCAATGACGTTTTGGGTCAAGGGTTGACCATCTACTCATCAATTAGTCATCAAATCAATAGTTCCTAATTTTGGCCTATAAAAGGAGACATTTGCCATGCATTTAGGCATCTTGGTGTCCAGATCAAGATCATGCTCTTGTTTTCTCTCTTTGTATTCTTTATGCTTTGTTTTCATTAATATCAAGTTTATGCCTTTCATTTCCTTTCCTTTACTTAGTTAACTTTAATGTTCTTATTTTGTTTATCTATTTTTCTTTCTTCCATTATGTTTAGCTAAGTTAATTATGTCAAGGTGAAAAGGTTACACTAATGGTGTAAGAATAAGTATGATATAAACTTAATATGGACTTTAATGTTTAATACTAACATGTTTTATATTTGGTATCTTGTTCACTCTTTAATACTTTACTTGTTAAATGATTAATCTTGATTTATGTTGTATAACAATTGGTATAACAAATGCTTGGCACTTTCATAGCTCATGTTGTATGGTATAACCGACACCTGAGCTATGAAAGGAACTTGATTTGTTGTTAACATAAGTTATAATCATGAATGCTTGATGAAATTTACAAGTATTATCATTAATTGAATAAGATGACTAATGTAATCATGTTAACAATCTATAATCTGATTGGAACCTCCTTTATGTGTGGTTTTCAATTGAACAATAAGAGTTTATACTATACTTATTTGACATACCATTAGTGGAACCTCTAACCTTGACATTTGATATTATCACTGCTTAATTCTTACATTAATATTCTATCTCCAAGTTCTCATCATCATCATCATCTTCTTCTTCTCTTTCTTTATTACTACTACTACTACTAGTATTATTATTATTATTATTGTTGTTGTTGTTGTTGTTGTTGTTGTTGTTACTATTATTGTTGTTGTTGTTACTATTGTTGTTGTTGTTGTTGTTATTGTTATTATTGTTGTTGTTGTATTGTTGTTATTTATAATTTGTACAATAACCTCCTTGTAGTTCGACCCCGGTCTTGTCGGGTTATTTATTACTTCGACACTCCTGCACTTGGAAGAAGACATCAATCTTTTTGTCATGTCACTCATTAATCAATGGTTGAAGATAAATATCTATATTTCTACCTAGATTATTAGAATCGACCATGACTATAAATAAAAACATGAACTTCAGCCTCATACACATCTCCGGTCATAAGTTGTAAATTATGAGTGTAACCGACCAACAAGAATAAGGATCAATAAATGACCTGAATGGATTGAATCCGTTTATAAATAACCCAAGACACACGTTTCTTGATTCCACTAAAAATTAAGGATGCACATTATTAAAGTGTTTCCATACTTCATCATCAAAAGGATATAACATCACTCTATCCACGCATCATATGATTGATGTAATGTCATGTGCTCAACAATCTATATTTATATGAATAATCTCTACAGTCTATATGTGATAAAAGTCCTTTCAAGAATGCTCACATGTCCTGCACTTGGCCAACTCTGCATTTTCAAGATAGTACAACATGTTAAAGTTTAAACACATGTCAATTTTTTAGTATCCTAGACCTAGGGGTTTCATCATGGACCTAGCAACATAAAAATTCTTTTTCAACCCATTTCCTTTAGGAAAAATGATTTTTGTCCATTTAACAATTCTGTTATAACTGAATTCACTTAACACATGATCTGACTTGAAGGTGAACACTAGTGTAATGAATGATAATTTAATGTGATTTATGTAACCATCCTATAATAGTTCCTCAAAATCTTTCAAAAGATCAAAGAATTTGATCTCGTTTACATCAGGTTCTTCTTTTATGATTGGATATTGACTAATATGACCCTAATTCATTCTCATCGCATTTATAATCATATTTTTATAAGCATTACTATTGTCATATATAACTCCACACACGTTGCTAGCACGGGAAGTTGACTCAACCATTCTTTTTGCTATGGTCTCATGAGGAATATATTGTTCTTTGAGTGCACACCAACACAGGTATTACTACATGAACCTTTTTTTATATATAAAAGATGCATTGTTACAATATTTAGATCGAGAAACTTTTTTATTTTTACACATTTTGCATTACTAAATCCACTAATATTTATAAGATTAGATATTGCATAATTAATAAAACCCTAAATCCTATTACAATAATACATCCTCTGCATTTCTTAGAGTGAATCTCGACACATCTATAAACGATTATTCATCACTTCTATCAAACCTATATAAATTAATGATGACAACATGTATTAATTAACTATGTTAACTAAATAAATTTGCAAAAAATACTAGTTTAACTCAAGCTTGTTCAATATATATTAATACTTCTATTAATACATTATCAATTATCTACATAAATGCAATTTTGTATATATTTACTAGAAATTACAACTCCATAATAAAATTGACAAAATATAAAATGAACCTGTTAAATAAGCCATTGTTTATTTCATCACAAAATACCTAAATTGATAATTCAACATATGTTTCAACAATTTACAATCAAATATAATTTTATAAAATCTAAAACAAACTCTAACATGTACAAATCATAAATTCATATAAAAGATTTGTTTGAGAAAAAAAACTATAAAAATAAATATACAAAAAAAAATTAAATTATATTCAAATTAAAAAGGATAGATTTGCTTACTTAAAGTGGAGAATCTTTAATAAAATTTGAATTATAACATGAATGCTAACAAAATGAGTGTTGTGGTGGGAGGTTGAGTTATATTAAGATTGAGGAGGGGTGACTATTTGTTGCAAAAAAAAAATAGAGAAGGACAAAGTAGAAATGGGAAACAGCGAGAGGAGGGTTAAGTGACATGTCATAAATTAAATATTACCGATAAAGTGACCAATAAAATTATTCTAATGATAATTTTATCAATAATTTTATTGGTAAGAAATCACATTACAGTATAATTTACTTTCTTAAATCTCATAATAGTATCCTCTATAGTAATATTGATATATACCAACAAAAAAATTTTATTAGGATATTCACAAATAAATTTTACTATTGAGCTAATTCTAGAGGTAATTTTGTTTGTAAAACTCACATACTATTGTATTGTTTGACTTTTTTTTTTTGTGATTCCCTTAGTATATCTCATTGGAATATTCTCATCAATGTTTACCGATAAAATTAGTAATGGAAAAATTTAGTCAGTAAATATCACCATAATAAATTAATAAAAAACTTTTATCAATATTTTTATTTATATTTATTAATTTTTCTGTAGTGACTCCTTCGTTGAGAATCAGAAGAATCAAAGACACTAAATTTTATCTCAATAATTAATAGTAAAGGTACCCTAAAGCTCCCTTTGGAAACAAGATTTTGTCACTTAATGATTTGCATCCTTGCTTTCCATTTTTTTTTTGTTGGCAGCAAACCATACCGTCCTCATCGAGGCAAGTTTTGGAATTAGACCACACTAGTTTTTCTGGCCGCATGATTTTACGGGGTAGTTTTTAAAATTAAAGTTTTATTTAGTTTTGTTGTAATGAAAATAGATGTTCGCTTTAAATTTTAAAATATAAAAATATTTTATTAGATGAATTTTTATTTTTTATTAATGTTACAAAAACATGTGTCTTTTCAATTAACTTCCCCTCCTTGTTCATTTATTTCATTTTTTTATGAAGATATTTATTATGAGAATCATTTCTTTTTAAATAGGAACTTAGTTTAATATAAAAGGCAAGTTTTAATAAAAGAAAACAGAAAAAAATTATGACTAGATAATTTGTACATATAAATTTTACATATTAAGTTCACATTTAATAATTCACAAAGTAATAGTTAATATTATTATAAAAATTCAATCTTATTTAGAAATTATGGAGAAATTAGATAATATTATACATATCATTTTAAATATTTTATTCGTAGTGACTTTGATTCAAAACAAAATAACATAAAATAAAATTGAAGGGAGATATACAAGAGGCCAAGTGTTGAGCTTAGGATTATTGGCTTGTGTGTCGTGCCATGCCCCCAGGTAAAAACAAAAGTTGTTTGCCTCCTCGTTTAAATAAAATAGTTGACGCAATGGTGTCCCTTTGGTAAGATGATGCATTATTATCTGGTTTGAATTTCGGCCATCTTGGTTGAAAAGCCAAGTTTTGGATTTTTAGACTAAAAAAAATTAATTTTAATTTATTTTTACTTTAAAACATCTGAAACAATCATAGTTGCAACTCAAATAAATCTATTTTTAACTCCCAACATATCATAAAATTGATCCAAAAACAAAAAATTAGGTTGAATTAAAAAAATCATCCCTAATTTAAATTTACCTTTTTCTAACAAGAAAGAAGTTCTAAACCACTTCTATGGAATATACTCTTTAAAACAAACCAATTGTCCGTCAAAAATTGCTTTTTTATTGCTAGAATATTGTCAAACTCAAACAACAGTGATCAAATAGGTAAAAGTTTGAAAATTTAGGGATCAAATTGCAGTTTTTCACACCTTTTGAATAGTAAAAAGTGAAATGCTTTTTTTTTTTTCCTTCCTTAACTTGTATCCTTCATCAAAGCAAATATCATTGCAAGGATGAAATAGTAAAGAAATAAAGTGTAAAAGCATTGTAATAGTGAGAATGGTTGTTGAGAGCTCGGGCCTGAAGAAAGATTGGGATGAACATCTCAGGGCCATGAGATATTCTGTGCCAAAGTGAAGTTGATGGGCTACAGCCTACAGGTACAGCACGAACTCCATGACTGAGTACTCATTTCCTAACCATGTCTCTTGAAAGCCCAAACTCCACGGTTGATTTCAAATTAATAGATATGTGTGTAAGTCGATAACTATTAGAATTAAGATCAAGCCAACAACAATTCTGAAAGGTGTATGTCAATAGATCGGGTTTTTAGATATGTTTTTTAAATATTATCAATTTAATTTTTATAAATCTAAAAATCATTAAAAAATTATATAATTATAAATTTTGAAGCTCGTAAAATTAGTCAATATATATATATATATACATGCAGAATTTATGTTTTGAAGTGTCTGCAGTGATGTTCTGGGGAGAAGATGACTTTATATTCCTCTGAAAAGAAACATTTAAACATAGCAATCCTAATACAGTACCGCATCTAAAATTTATAGGGATGTTTGATTCCCTGAAAGTGAAAAGCCGAACTGCATAATTAGAAGATCTTGCCGCTGGACTGCTAAAATGGCTTCCAGTATGCAAATATACTGCAGCTATAAAATCATTAGTCTCTTATTAACTCGGAGACACAGTTCATGCTCAGAGATGGATTTGCGGTTGCTCGTCTATTTACATCTTATAATATTTTTCTCCTTTCCTTTTTGAAACACATTTTTCTTCCTTTCTTTTATTTCGCTCTTACAAGACAAAATTGAAGGTCAGTTTAGGGTTAATTGGTAAGGAAAGGGTGAGATTAAAAAATAGGGACCAAAGTGAAAAAATGGAGGACATTGGTGGCTTTTTTACTTTGGGAGAAATATTCATTGTAATCCTTATACTTTCCAAAATTATAAATATTGTGTTACTTTAATTTTTTAAATTTCAAAACAAAGTCAATTTTAATCAAAAACTTTTTTTCCTTAATTTTTTAAATCTCAGTTGAGATATGAGAGAGAAAGAGAGAGTAACCAAATTATAATAGTAGAGAAAGAAAATCAATATTAATATAATTTTATTATTTATTTTAATATCAACGAGAAAAGTTTGAGCTCTTTTCATCTTTAAAATGCCTAGAAACTACGTCTATGATTGAGAAGATTTTTAATTTAAGATTGATTTTTTATTTTTTTGTGAATTTATTTTTTATGTTTTCTTAAGGCTATTAATGGATTATCAAGATGTTTAGGATATTTTTTAAATATTTTAAATTAAAACAAGTTAAATATAAATTTTTAGATTAAAAACTACTTGTCCTAATTTTTCAGGAAGCATAGTAGCTGAAATCCAAAAAAAACAAATTAGAAAATGTATCATCTAACTTTTTTTTTTTCCCAAAAGACTTCGATAGACAACTAGCAATTGCAAAATAAAAAAAACGTACATAGATCTTATTCAAATGGGCCAATCATGGTGGCCTAGTTTGCTAGATGAAATAGTTTTTAGCCTTTTTTTTAATTAATTTATTTTTTTAATCTTTCTTGTTTTTAATTGATATTTTTTTTAATATGTATTTTTTTAAATAATTTATATTTAAATTAATATTGACTCTCTTTGATTTTTTATTTAGTCTTTTTTAAATGGTAGTTGTTTTTTTAATTATTTTGAATGAATTAAGTTTTTGAAAAGATTATTCTAATTTATCTATAGATTATTTCGCTATAAATTTTTTTATGTTTTCTATAAATAAAATTTATTTTTAAAAATATTTTTTTGATAATATTTTTTTATTTTATTCAATTTCATATGTTTATATATTTATATTATTATTTAATTAAATAAAAATATAATTTTCATAAACAAAATCACTAAATGTTTGATATTTTCAATTTTATTTTTAGTTATTATTAATTGTTTTTTATTTATTAACACAAATAATTCTTAATTTATTTAAAATAAAAAGCATTAGGAAAAACAGCATATTCATTTTATTTTATTTTTTTGAATGTTTTTTTAACCCACAGTAGACATGAATTTATCCAGTGAAAACAAAATTTTGTGGCCTCTTTCAATACTGTCAACTGGCCAACATAGACGGTAAAAACTTCGTAGCTCCCACCAATTAGGCAGGTCGCGCAGATGGGTTGGCCAATGCCGAGGAGCACATGGTTGCATAGGCAAGAAACATCTTCAACTCGCAGAAAAATTAGCTAAAGGACTGACACTTGATATTCCCCAACCCCCCCTGCTCAAGTATTTTACAAAGCATCCATGGCATTCCAGCGTCCTCGTCTAATTTTGTATCGCCCCATGTCCTCCTTTTTTAAATTAACGTGAGTGTTCGGGCCAGCTTTCGCGCACCACGACTAATCCCACGGGCCCTGAAATTAACGACCATGTAAGCCTCAAGTGGCCATCATATAAGCAACCAAGGACTCGAACCTGAAACCACAGAGGAAGCAAATCCATTGATGCCAAGTCCTTACCACTTGACCACCACCTAGATGGTTGCCCCATGTCCTCCTTTGATTTGCTTTGATCTTATAAGAACATTCCCATGTTGCTTCGGGCCCCGACGGCGATAAAGGCTTATTTCAACAAACCTGATCCTTGTAGATTGCACTATTGTCGTTAAATTTCAGGATTACCTGTAATCCATGTCTTATTCGTTGGAGGAATGATTGTTGTGTTCAAAGGTTCTTTTTCTTAATGAACTTTCACCAACTTCAAAGATTCACAACTAATGACAATATTTTAATCTTGATAATTGTCATATTGCAATTAGATTGGGGATCTTCCATCATATCCGGGGCAAAACATGTCGGTTTCTGTGTCTTTTACTTGAACATGCAGATGGATATATAGTAGGTGTTTCCCCTATTTCTCTATCAGCAACACAAGGACAAAAGACATAATAGAGAGCTTATGTCTTTATTCCTTTATATGATTTGATATGGCCATCTTTTTGAACCTTTTCAAACGGAACTTTTCTTTGGTTGGACCGCATGAATATATTCAACTCAAATATACATGTTATTATGCTTTCTTTAACGATCTCAAACATAAATAATTTAATAAACTCATTGAAGTGATAACCTCAATATCTAAATTACTCAAAGAATTAAGAAATTGAGCGTCCTTCCTTAACATGGCCGATCAAAATCCTGAAAAATTGTATGCATAAGACAAAATTGCATTGCTTACAATAGAGAGGGGTGGGGGGCGGAATTCATTTGCTAACCACCTCTTACCCTATTATGATCGCTTACATCAGCCAGACCATTTAAAGGAGCACAAATCCTAACCGATGATAATGCTTTGTTGAAATACGTAGCTTTAGTGCCAAGGTATTCGTTCCAAGTGACTGGCCGATAGAGGGGAGGATGATTTGGACCTACAAGTTTTTGTAAAGGAGAAATCTCAACGCTTGATGGTGGCCCATATAGGAAAGCAATGGATAATCTATCCTTGGTCCGGTTAACCACCGCTCGGTGGAGCACACTCGGGTACAACCCGTTTGATAAGATGTGGAGTAGGTCCCCTACATTCACAACAAGCCCACCGGGGATTGGTGGGACAGTGACCCACCCAATTCCCTCTTTTAGCACCTGCAATCCACTGGTGTTGCTCTGGTAAAGAATGGTGAGTAGGGTGGAGTCTGTGTGGGCGGCAAGACCCATTGCCTGATCTGGATCCGGGCAAGCCGGGTAGTAATTCAGTTGGAGGGCTGCATTACCCTTTTTTGATTCACCTGTTGAGCCAGCCCATTTGAGATCTTTCTTTGTTATTCCTAATGAGCCTAGCATTAACCTTGTTAACCTCCTTGCTAGCTTTTGCATTTCTTTCTTATATTCTTCAATTATATCACTGGGAACAAAAGTGAAAATTAGAAAAAGATGAAAAAAGAAAACAATTGTGTCAAATAGTAAAGATGCTATTGTTATGGATATAAAATAAAGTAAACAGCTGCAACGAGTGGATTTTCTGTTGATGTTATATCACTCCCAATCATCCGCGTGGGTCCATTAGCTTTCATTGTTGTCTTTGTTAATTGCATTAAGGAAAAGCAAATGGAGTTTGTGGTCTGGGACAAATTTTGATCACCCTTACCAACATAATACTTACTATATATATATATATATATATATATGAAAGCGTGCACTAATAAATAAAAAACAGTGGGAGTAGCTACAGTACTACTACGTAACAAAATCATGAAAAATATATATAATTTTTTCACTAGCATGTGAAATTATTAAGTACCAGAATTTGGTGTAATCTTGAGACCAAAGTTGGCGAAAATGCTCAAGAGGAGAGCCAACTATGGTGAATCCCTCTGACCACATGAGCTTGGAGAAAAATGAAGAAATCCTAGGGACACCGTAGCCTGAAACCCCATCTGGTGATCTAGCTGCTTTGAGTTTTTGTTGGATGGGTAAAGAGAAAAGGCTCCTACTAGCACTCTCAATGTTGTCAAGAAGACTGGTAGGGATGCCATGGTTTGTGACTTGAACCACACCCCAAGTTTTGCATGCATGGCCTATATTTTGAAGGACATTAGGGTCTGACAGATCGATAACGGGCACGGATTCAGTGATTAAGGGTTCAACTAAAGGACGCTGTTCATCATCGATCTGAGTCCATTTGTGCGAGTCAGGTATTTCTTGAAGAGCGGTAAAGTCAATGTGCTTCTGGTGTACATGGACAGGGTGGGCTCTAAAAGCGTCTGCTAACAACGATCTTGAAGGCATATTGAAAGTAATTCGAGGGACAGATATATTGAGACACAGTTTTTTGCTCCAGCACTAAAAAGAGAGGGGATATAGGAAGAGAGAGTGCTTTTCTCCCTAAATAAGAAACATAAGAGAAAGGGTGAGAGGGAAGAAAAGAGTTCCCTGGGAATTTTAGACGTCAACTCAAGACACAAGCTCCACCGAAGAAAGCAGAGGATGACTGAAGTTGAGATAGGAGGGTACAATGCTTAGTAGTCTACATATATAAAGAGATATTTATAAAGAGATATATAAGGGTCCACTTGATAAATATATATTACTCTCAGATTCCTAACTCTGAAAAATGTCTTTTTAAAAAGAAAAGAGAGATGGGATTCAGAAGGAAGTTGAGAAGAGATGATTTTTGTGATTTGAGCAACTAATATATATAGTTATGTTTTCAGACAGTCATTAGTCCTATATAGAGATAGATAAGGATCCACTTCGTGAATATATATTACTCATAAACATCTAATTGTACGTAGTTTATGTCTGTTTAAGGAGGAAAAAGAGAAATGATTTTTGTATTTTGAGCATCTAATAAAGTTGTGTATATGTTAATTATTCTTAGACTCCTAACTGTAGTGGATGTCTTTCTAAGAAAGAAAAGAGATAAGATTTGGAAAGACGGTGGGGAGTGATGATTTTGTGTTCTTAGCATATGATTTTCTAGTTTAGTTATTAAAATTATTCAGAACAAAAATATATTCTAATTAATTTGTACGGCGATGGACCTAAGTTGACGTCGGACTAGGAAAATCTGAGGGCAAACTGAATGTTTATTAGTGGAGACAGGAAAGCTTTCAAGTGTAGACTACTACTTGTACTTGAAATTCCACTCTATCAGGCGGTGGCGGTCTTTAGGGGATTAATAGTCTAAAATATTTTTTAAAAAATTATTTTAAATATTAACCTATCAAAATAATTTAAAATAATAAAAATATATAATTTTTTTTAAATATAATTTTATACTGTATTCTCAAAAACCCAACTAATTAAACCAATAGAATGTCAAGAAACAGCTAAGATCATTGATTATCTACTGGCTTTCAAAGGACGGAACATCATCAAGCACCCTTCAATATTTCGGATAGTATTTATGGTTCACCCAGCTGAAGGAATTTCTTTCCAGTTATCCGCCACCAAAATTAGGAATTTCTTCCAAATTGTTATTTTTTTCATGAAAAGTAGACATTGGCCTCTTGTTGATTGAAGAGGTTTTGCTGTGAGTTGCTTGTTCCCACCGGGAAAGAGGTGTCAGGTTGTTTACTTATTCTAGAATATATTTATTTTTAAGGTAATTTTTATGATCATGATATTAAAAAAAATTAAAAAAATATAATTAATTGAATTTAGATATATGTACGATAAAACTTGTGGTTAAAGTTCATATGTATGTATGTATATATATATATATATATAATGTTTGGTAGAAATATAGTTATGATTGTTTTTCAAAACATTTTTTACTTGAAAATACTTTGAAATAATATTTTTTTATTTAAAAAAAAATATTTTTGATATTAACGCATCAAAATTATCTAAAAATACAAAAAATATTCAATTTAAAGCAAGGGAAAAAAGTAAAAAAATTTAAAAAAATTTCAGAAACGCTTTTGAAACTAAAAAGTAAGCAGGATTTCATGAAACTTGATTTTTTAAAAAAAAATATAAAAATTATTGCATAAAAATTACATTTCAAGCTTAATTTTTTAATGGTATCGTAATATAAAATACAGCTTGGTTTGTTATCAAATACCTTACTATGTTTGTTTCACTGTAAACGTAAAAAATGATAAAAAACTAACATAACCTTAGTCGACCCTATCCCACGGCTTCTCTTACTATAGCTCCGTTGTCGTCACTGTCGTTGCTTCTGGGACTAAATCAATAAAAATACTAGATCAAGTGTTTTTACTCGGGAATCGGGTCTTCAGTGTGCTAGTAGCCCTAACATCTCTTTTGACAAATTATCCCCTTTATAAAAGAATTCATTCTTGCAGGGCTAATAATGGGATGTTGCTCTGATATGTGTGCTTGAAGTTTAAAAGATGTTGATTCTTTTACGACCTCATCAGATAAAGTTGTTAGACCACTTCGGATAGTTCGTTTCCTCCAAAAAAACCCAATGATACATGTGTTTTTTGCAACATCTTCGACCGATATGGAATATATACATTTTATTGTATGGAAAACCAAGACTGATTGAGGCTTGGAAGAGAATCAAATGACTGCACATGCAGTGGCAAAGCCATAGTTTTTTCAAATAGGGATAAATTATTAATAAATACATACTATATTATATAGGTATGCATTAAAAATTAAATCAAAATGTATATACTAATTTATATAAAGCAAAATTAATTTAAAAATACTTTTAAACTGAAAAAAAATTATATTATAATTGTTCTTTTCAAGTTTTTATATTTGAAATCATTTCATAATAGCTTCATTATCAATCTTATTGAAAATATATTTTTCAATGTATATAACCAAACTATCATTCATCCACTTATCTCTTATCCTATTTTGTAATCTACTCTTGACAATATGCATGAGAAAAAAAAAACTCTCTCCACTGTAGCAATTGCAATTGGTAGAAGTAATGATAATTTGATAAGCATATATACTAATCAAAATATCAAATTATTTTTTGTTTTTACCATTTTCGTTACAAGAATAGCAATATCTTCAATGTTAGAGAACTCATCATCACCACGTAGATCAATAATATGTATATTAAGTTGGTCATCAAGTGTTATAAGATCTATTATAGAGAATTCACTAGGATAAAAAAAAGCAAGTCAAATAAGTTTTTCTTCATTAAAAGCATAAAAAGTCATTTAGGTTTAAACATGCCACATAAAGAAGTAACTCTGTACTCATATTAGTAAAATGATCATTTAACTTAGTAAATTATATGTTAATGATATTGTTTAACAATTTATAACAAAAATGATGCAAGTTTGAAATCCCTTAAGATTTTCGCCTTAAACGCCCATGAATCTTATACTCATTATCCATATTTAGAATATCAATGTCATGTTTGATATAAAAAGATGACACTTCTTCTAGTAAAATTCTCAATCATTCTCTCTCATCATTTTAAATTGTTCATTTGATGTTTTTAATAAACTCATAGCATTTTCTATATCTTGATCTTTTCTTTGTAATGCTTGTGAGAACTTATTAATAACTACTAGTATTCTTCTCAAACAATGAAGCATGAACACAAAATTAAATCATTCCATATTTGTTAAAACAACTGTTTTTGTTCTCTATTTTGAGTTCATCTCATCCTCCTTTATAATTTCAAACTCATCAATAACTAATGAAAACATTGCAAGTAGAAATATAATTATAACATAGTGGAAACTCCAATGAGTATCACCACACCTTCTAAGAGATGGGACACGAAAGTAAGGTAGGGAAAGATGATTTTTGTGTTAATTATATATATATATATATGTAGAGAGAGAGAGAGAGAAGGGACCATTTAATGAATATATATTACTTATGGACTCCTAATTGTAGTATGTCTTTTTAAAAAAGAAAATAAAGATGGGGTTTGGAAGGAAGGTGAGGAGATATGATCTTGCATTTTGAGCAACTGATATAGTTTAGTTATTAAAATTATTAGCATATATTTTTTAAAATTCTCTTATATTTATCTATTTAGTTAATACCAATATATAATGGGGTTGAAATAAAAATGTATGATGCTTTGTAGTTGCTACTAGATAAGTGGTTTACACTATGTCATGAGCCAAGTCAATTCGAGCAGGCCTAATAACTACCAACACACGACACATGACTAGAAATATAAAAATGAAATAACTCATATAAAAAAAGTGAAAAAAATTACAAAGCTTAAAGCGTAATAACTAAATGTCAATGGATGAAATAGAATAGAAGAAAAAAGAACAATTTTAAAAAACATAACTTTAGAGTAAAAAACTCAAATCAATCTGGGCTACTCGACTAACATATGCCTCCCAATATGAGATTGAAAAAAAATTTAGAATTTCAATAGAAAGGCCTAGTAAAAAAGAGACCTAAGTTCAATAAAAAAAACATAAAAAATTGAGCTAATTCGAGTTAACTTTACTTACTCGCTATCAAGATAACCTAATAGAAAAAAAATGTTAAGAATGAAGAAGGTTAAGCGTAAATAATTTAATGTCAAATGATAAAATTGATAAACAAAATCATTATTTTTTTAAAAAAAACTTGAGTCAACATCTGTTAACTCGACTAGCTCGACATCGATGACATAAGATAGAGATAAAAATAAATAAATTTCAGAAGAAGGACCTCGTAAAAAACTAAATTTCAATGCAAAAAAATTAGAAAAGAAAACTCGAGTTAATTTAGACTAACTTGATTAACCTGTACTTAAGATAACTCAACAAAAAGAAAACTAAAAAAATCATAAAGCTCAAATGCCAATAATTTAATTTCAAATGATGAAATTGAAAGGAAAAAAATTCAATATCATAAAAAAATCTAGGAAAAAAACTTTAAGTCAATTTTGATTAACTCGACTAACCTATTAACCAAGATATGAGATCGAGAAAACTCAAAAAAAAAAAAGTAGAACAATAAATTAAGACAAGGGCCTAACAACCAAATGTTAAATGATAAATTTGAAAAATAAAGATTCAACATTTTAATAAATGACCCCAAAGAAATCAAATTTAATCAGGCCTAAGTTATGAGATAGAAATTACCTTGTTGGAAGGTAATCATGAAAAAGTAATAAAGTAAAATTTTCAACCATAAAATAATTTTAAACTCAAACAATATAGGCCAAATATGGTATAAAAACAAAATAAAATATAATTAAGGGTTAAATTAAAAATAAATAAATAAATAAAAATGATAAAAAAAACATAATTGAAAGAATGAGGAACAAAATTGAATTAAAAAAAAACAAAGTGAAAGAAAATGTTAAGGGATAAAATAAAAAGATAAATCAAGAAAATGATAAGAGGATGGCAATCAAAAAAATAAAAATAAAAATTGAATTAAAAGAATGCAATAAAATGGTAAGGAAAAAAATTAAATAATAATAATAATAAAGAAAAATATATAAAATGCATAAAAAGAGCAATACAAAATAAAAGGACCCAATCGGATATAAAAATTAATTAGAATAAAACACCAAGGGTTGAAATTGAAAACAACCTAAACTTTAAAAATATCAAAAGTAAAATAAATAATAATTATCATTGGAGGGTCGAAATCAATAAAATTACAAATTAGAAAACACAATTGTTTTCTGGGAGGGCTAGTGTGAATTTCAATAGCAAAAAAAAAATAAAAAAAAAAGCTTCACTGCAGTTCAATTAAACCTCCCTTATAAGCACACACCATGCTACCTGGAAGAGAACGACTGTCCTCTCCTAACACCGCCAAGGATGAAGGATTTTGGCAACTATATAACCCTACATGAGTGACCTAAAAAGCATAAGGGCTGTCATGTGCATGCGTTAGCAAACTTTTTTAATAATATGTAATTATTTAAAATTATCAAACAACCCCTAACTGCATCCAAAAAAGCAAAAAAAAAATGAAAAAACTAAAATGCCCTTGAAACAACTTTTTTTTTTTAATTCAAGGGTAAGTCTATAATTTACAATGTAAAAAAGTGAAAAAGATAAAGAAGTCTTTCTGTGCATGTTCATTATTGTTTTTGTCAAGGGTATCACCACAACTTTCGTGTGCTTTTTTTTTTCAAAGACAAAAGAGCCCATGACTAAGAGCTCAACATTTTTTTTCTTTTAAGAATAAAATAGTTATTTTATTGTAATAAAGAGAAGGTGCCATGGCCAATTTTTTCTCAATTAATTTTTCAAGAAATATTTGATTCCTTGTAAAAGATAACTCTACCGTAGTTGTAAACTTTTTAAGTTTTTTTTATTTATCTAAAAGTATAAGAAACATTTTACTATTTCAATAAACGATATAATATGTCTATAGCTATAGTATTTTGCTAATGGCTTTTAGGGTTTTTTTTAATATATATAGAGAGAGAATTAGTCCACGTCATGAATATATATTACTTCTAGGTTCCTAGTTCTAATATATATTTTTTTAGGTAAAAATAAAAAAGATGGAAATGGAGAGAAGATGAGAAGAAATGATTTTGGTAGGTTTGATGCTTTTTAGTTGCTATTTATGGAGAGAGATAATAGGTCCACTTCATAAATATATATTACATCTATATTCTTGGTTCTAACATATGTTTGTTTAAGGAAAAAAAAATATGAGAGAGAGATGAAATTTGGAGCAAGTGATTTTCTAGTTTAGTTAATAAAGTTATCGGAACAAAATATTTTTTAATTATTATTTTTATTTCTTCTATTTATCTATTTAATAAGTATTTATTCTTTCTGGTTACTATATACAAAGAGAGAGATAAGTGGGCTTACTTCAAGAATATATGTTGCTTTTTCATGCTCTAATATATGTTTGTTTAAGGAAAATAAAAATAGAGATGGCATTTGGATAGAAGGTGGGGAGAGATGATTTATGTGTTTTGATCAAATTATTTTCTAGTTTAGTTATTAAAATTATCAGTACAAAAATATTTTTTTATCTATTTAATAAGCATTGGTATTGACATAAGAGTGGATGATGTTTTGTAGTCTTTGTATAGAGAGAATTAATGGACCCATATAGTGAATATACTCGTAGTCATTGTATATGTTCTTTAAGGGGGAGAAAGAGAGAGATGGGATTAGGAGGAAAGGTGGGGAGGTATGAATTTATTTTGTTTCGAGCTAATGACATTTCTAGTTTAGTTATTAAAATTATCATAACAAAAGAATTTTGTAATTACTTTTTCTTCTTTTTTCTCATGTTTATATAAAAAAGTTAAGATAAGAGAGTATCATGCCATCTAGTCTCTATGTCAAAAGAAGTAATGTGCCAACTTCATAAACATACATTACACGTGGATGTGGATTTATGTCCTAGTATATGTTTTTTCAAGAAAGAGGAGAAATGAGTGGATTTGGAGGGAAGGTGAGGATATATGATTTTTGTGTTTTGAGTATATGATTTTCTAACTTAGTTATTAAAATAATAATTTGAATAAAAATATTTTTAATTTATCTTTTTATATCTATCTATTTAATAAATATTGACAATTAGAAGAGAAAAAGGGGATTTGGAAGAAAGTTGGAGACAAATGATATTAGATTTTATGTAAATCATTTTCTATTTTAGTTATTAAAATAACAATTCAAGCAAAAATATTTTTTAATTCTTTTTAACTTCTTGTATTTATCTATTTAATAAGTATTCATAATTACTTTTGAATTAACATAAACTTTATCAATACAAACCGTCAAAAAATCATTTCAACTTAATAGTTTAAAATATTAGGCGAGCCTCAAAATATAATTTATATTATTCTCTAACACACCCTTTTAAGTGAAAGCTATTTGGGCTTGAAACTTGTATAAACTTATATTACCTTATGCTTAATTTTTATCAAATAAATAAAAAAGATGAAATTCAAACTCATGACCACTTGGTCATTAAGGCTTTGGTACCATATCAGAGAATCAACACAACTCATTAGCTTAAACTGTTAGGTGAGACCACAAAATATGATTTATATTATTCTCTAACAGAAACGTTGTTGGAATATAATTGATTTTTTTAAAAAAATAATTAATTAAGTGATATCGAGATTATAAATTGAGGGTAAAGGTGTGATTAATTTTGTTATTTTCACTGTTTAACATTTTTTGAATGACTTATACAACATCTTACTAATGTTTATTTATTCTAAATTAAAAGGATTTTTGTGTCAAATATACTTAGTCTATTAGTCATTTTTTAAAAAAAAGTTATAAAATAATAAAATTTATATAAATTTAGTAGTGCTTGAAAGGAAAAAAATATAACTTGTTACATAAAAATGCTTGTTTGAATAATTAGATTGTATCAAAGTTTAAAATAGAAAACTATACAAAATTTCATAGAAATTAACGTAGCTATTACTTCTTTTCTATCATAATCCATTGTAGGATTCACAAATCATCACTTATTATATCAATTTAAAGAATTTTTTTTATAAATGGTTACATTGTTTAGAAATCATATTGTGTGTGTGTGTTTTGAGGAGGGGAGGGGGTTTTATATATTTATTGTAATTTATTTTTTGAGAGTCAAGAGAGTAAAGTGGTCCCAAGGGAAGAGTTGAGGATACAAGAAATAAAAGGAGAGGTGGTTATTTTGACATTCAAAAAAAAAAGAGAAAAAAATATTAAAGGATCACTATCACAGGGTTAAAATCTGTCAAGGTATAGGCTGACGAAAAGTGTTGCTGGACAGTAGTTATGGGGTGGCAGCCCGCGTGACAATAGCGAAAATCAGCAGCATGCATATGCGGCAGCACGCAACAACTAACATAGCAGTGAGTGACGAGAGTTGAGACTTGAGTGAGGATTGTCTAAGGCCTTGGTGAAACAGTGCTGGGATGACACAGGGGGACAGTGGGGAATTTGGCAGCACTGGTGAAATCAACAGCGTTGAGGAATTCGGCAGCGTCAATAAAATCAGCAGCAGGAGCTGACGATAACTTGGACAGTGGACGGTTCAAGGCATGCCAAGCAGTTACGCTGGCAGCATGTGTGCTGGCAGTGGGCAATTGGCTTGTGGGAGAACATGGCAATGCAGTTGCGGCAGTTTTGGAAGCATTTTCGGCAGTTGCGGTAGTTTCTTATATGGGGAAAAAAGTGGCTAGAACATAGGATAATGGGTGCTCCAGCTGTGCAGCAAGTTAGAGGCAGTTTATACTTGTAACTTTAATTATCTTGTAATTAGATAGGCTCTAAAATGTGTGGCATGCAGAGAAAAGGAAAATGGGGTATGACACACAAGATGGACTTTGTGTAATCTTTTAATTGAGTTAATGAAAAGGTTAGGACTTGTTCTTGTAACATGCTATGTTTTGAATTTTGTTCATATTCATTAGTGTTATTCCTCTTTCTTGGGACATTGAAAGAGTGTGGGGATCTCTTGGGTTTGTGGGACAAACTAGTCGTAGGCAAAACACGAGTGAATCGGTGAGGGAAAGGTTGAGTCTAGCGGGACTAGACTGTCGTATAAGGTTTGTTTTCGAGAGCGAAAATTGACCCCGTGACAAGTGGTATTAGAGCATGGTTTGCGTTCTTGGCTGGACAATGAGAGAGTTTTGTGGGCAGATCGAAGGGAATTGATTTGTCGAAGCCATCGTTGGGATAATCTGCAGAATTGGTGGTTGTTCTTCATATGCTTAGCGGTATGAAGAATATTCAGGATAGGTTGCTCCTTCTAGAGGGTTTAATGGGAGATGTTCTCGACAATGAAGATTGTTCAGTCGAGTATCAACTTGAATTGGCTTTGGAAATCGCTGAGAAGGCTACTGCACAGTATGTTGAACTCGCAGCAGATTCAGGTCGCAAGTGGCAGGCTGTCAAGGAAGAGATTTCTATCTTAAAGAAGGCAGTTGCAAATGCTACTGGGGGCGTTGGCTCTTCCAAGCTGAAAGTTCCAGAACTGAAAACCTTTGCTGGAGCAAGGAGTTCAAAGGATCTCGAGAACTTTTTGTGGGATATGGAGCACTACTTCAGTATAGCCAGGATTGGTGTGGACGGTCAAGTGGACATCGTGGTGATGTATCTATCGGGCGATGCAAAGTTATGGTGGCGAACAAGGACCGAGGAGGACTTGAATACTAGTAGGCCAAAGGTGGAGACATGGGAGAGTCTGAAACGAGAATTAAAGGAACAATTTTTACCCAACAATACCTCTTGGATTGCGAGAGAGGACTTGAAAAAGCTGCAGCAAGACAGGTCGGTAAGGGATTATGTTAAAAAATTCAGCTCTTTAATTTTTGATGTTGATAACATGTCCGAGGAGGATATAATGTTCAATTTTCTGTCAGGACTTTAGTCGTGGGCACAGTTGGAATTGAGGAGGTAGAAAATTTCAGATTTGTCTTTTGCCATTACTATTGCCAATGGATTGGCAGACTTTAAAGCAGAGTCCAGCGAGAGGGCTGCTGGAGTTTCTGGGGTTTCATCGAGGCCTAAGGATATGGGCGAGATGAAAAAGAAGAAGAGATTCAATGAGGGAGAACCTCGACAAGCTGCTGGTGTGGGAAGATCAGATGTGAAGGCCAAGGAAAAAGGTATTAATCTGAATCTACATTGCTTTATATGTGAGGGTAATCACTTTGTTAGGGACTGCCCGGAGAAGGCAAAACTCAATACTATTGTTGTGGAAGATGGTGCTCTGAGGACACGACATACGTGAATCCCATGTGTGTGCTTAGTGGCTGAGATGGGGATTTAGTCACATTGGGACCAGCCTGGAGGAGGTAGGCAAGGGCTGGGCGAGTTTGCCTGTGATGGGGCAAATTCAAAATCTGTTTTGTGCACTTTGGTAGTGGATAGAGGAGTGATGGAAGCAAAGACAATTTGCTGGGTGTCTTGGCTGATGGACAAGCTAGGAAATAGTGTGGTTTTGGGAGTCTGAATGTCTTGACGATGGGCTGATTAGGATGACAGATTCGGTAGCCAATACAGTGAGTTCAGTTGAGGAGCCAGGATCGTCAACGAGGATGGTTTGGTGCACTGCTTTGGTGGGGAGGCAGTAAGGGCATTTCTATGCATCTTGATGATGGACGAGTCAGGGTGATTAAGACAGATTGCTTGGTCGTTGTTGAAAAAATAGTGTTTTGATTTTTGGTGGACGAAACATGTGACAGGGGCTGAAATAGTGTGGTGTTGTTGCATTAATGAAAGTTTATAGGGCTGATGAAGTGTCTTAGGTAGGATAGTAGCCTATGGAAAGCCAGATCAGACGGGATTTTGATGCTAGGTTGCTATGTGTTGTATGTTTGAGCAGGTTTAGTTGAGAACTTGATGAAAGAACTTCAACGCAAGACTTTGTTGATCACCAAATGTGTTGTCTCATTGAATTATTGCAGGTTTTGTATACTGAATGGTTGATGGATTGTATGTTCATATGAGGGTTCATATGGTACTTCAAAGTGATTTAGTATGTGGTGTTGTTCGTGAGGAAAGGGAAGGAAGCCTTGGGTGCTGGAAGAAGCGTCTAAACTTCATGAAAACAGGCTTGCAGTGGAGGAATTAGCACGTGGGCTTTGCTAACAAATGAGGACAACTTGTGTGTAACTTTGAAGAAGTTGCATATGAATTCTGGAGGAGCATGGCAGAATATGACATTGGGGTGTTACAACTTTGTTGGTGTCTAGATGAGATCGAGGACATTGATCTCATGAGCAGCAGCTTTGGGTGGGACTCGAAGTTTGATTTAACCTATGGGATACAAACTGGAACCGAGGGAAGACTTGATCGTAGCTTGGGTTTTTGCAGCAGCTGACGAAGAGAATGTTAGTTTGGTATCGCAAAATCAATGGACGATACTTTAGATGAAAAAAATATGCAAAGCCGAGAGGTTGTGTGTGGGCAATCTTGAACTGTAAACAGTGGTGCAGACTTGGGGCAGAGGTGCTTCAGACTTGGTTTGACAAGGACGTCGACTTCTTTAGGTGGGGGAGGTTTGTCACAGGATTAAAATCTATCAAGGTGTAGGCTGATGAAAAGTGTTGTTGGACAGTAGCTACGGGGTGGCAACCCGCATGACAATAGTGAAAATTAGCAGCATGCATGTGCTGCAGCACGCAACAACTAACACAGCAGTGAGCTGACGAGAGTTGAGACTTGGGCGAGGATTGTCTAAGGCCTTGATGAAACAGTGCTGGGATGACACAGTGGGACAGTGGGGAATTTGGCAGCACTGGTGAAATCGGTAACGTCGAGGAAATCAACAGCAGGAGCTAACGATAACTTGGACAGCGGACAGTCCAAGGCATGCCAGACAGTTACACTAGCAGCATGTGTGCTGGCAGTGGATGGTTGGCTTGTGGGAGAACATGCCAATGCAGTTGCGGCAGTTTCTTATGTGGGGAAGAAAGTGGCTAGAACATGGGATAATGGGTGCTCCAGCTGTGAATGAAGTTAAAGGCAATTTATACTTGTAACTTCCATTATCTTGTAATTAGATAGGCTCTAAAATGTGTGGCATGCAGAGAAAAGGAAAAGAGGGCATAGCACACAAGATGGACTTTATGTAATCTTTTAATTAAGTTAATGAAAAGATTGGAACTTGTTTCTGTAATCTGCTATGTTTTGAATTATGTTTATATTCATTAGTGTTATTCCGCTTGCTTGGGACATTGAAAGAGTGTGGGGATCTCTTGGGTTTGTGGGACAAACCAATCGTAGGCAAAACACAAGTGAATCGGTGAGGGAAAGGCTGAGTCTAGCAGGACTAGACTGCAGCACGAGGCCTGTTTTTTAGAGCGAAAAATTGACCCATGATAATCACCATGTCATTTTCCAATGGTTGTTAATTTCATTTTGTTTTGATTGAAGTGATTAATATATTTCATATCATTTTAAAAAATAAAATACAATAAATTTTATCTCACTTAAAATATAATTCAATCTAGATTTCTCATCCACATTCCAGCCAAAATGTTTTGATTTTGTTTCAATTTTGCTCCATTTGTTCCGCCCCCCCCCCCCCNCCCCCCCCCCCCCCTCCTCTTCCTCTAATGAAATTATGAACGGCGCCACATTGAGTCAGGGATAAAATTCACAAGACAGGCAGCAACTTGCAGATCTTAATCTCTTTCTTACTGTCACCCATCTTCCCTTCGCCGAATCCAATTCATATTTGTGGCAGTGTCAATGATTTGCACAACTATCGATGACTTTTACTCAATTTATGCCAAGCTACAAAGTTGGGCCTTCTTCAAGGTTCCATGACTATGATGCTAAATTCAGGGTTAAAGTCATTTCTTTCCTCGAGATTGGCTGGCTCAATGCAATTATAGCATGGCAGGAGGAGTTCGTTGCCAATACGAACTCTAGAGAATTTGTAGAGGATGTGTCTTTTTCAATGGTAAAATAACTCCACTAGTGAAATGAAAACAAATATATATATATATATATGAAAAAACTGTAGTAGTTTAGGGTGTACTTAAATGTACCGATTCAGAAAGAATCGAACGTGCAACATTGTATGGGTTATCTCAAAGAGCACAATTATCCCTAAAAAAAAAAGAAAACAAAAAAGGAATAAAGAAGGCTCCTATGCTAAATACATTTGGTGGCTTCCATGTAAAGTAGTAGAGTTTACTTTGGTATTTTGCGCTTAGATTTGCGTTCTTTTGTCATGCCCGGCCATAACGTGGGCTCTCCAAAACCCCAAGCTATCACCTTGAAACTTGCCAGAAGCATAGCATTTGTCTTATGAGAATCTTTTTCTCTCTGGTTAACATCCATAGACCAGCACTTGACTAACCTCACCCACGATTTTCATTTGTCGTCTTCAATTGTTTTAATATGTGGTTGGTATAGTCACACAGCACGATACAAACAAGATTGTGATGTATCATTTTGTCATATATGTTATCCCTTTTGTAATGACCACCGTGAACGGGAGATAGGCTTGTCATCACCACCCACACAAATGCACAAAACTCCTTCTACATGTATTGAATCGGTTTTAGTTTCCCTAAAAATATAATGATATGCATCTTAGTTTATGTGCATAGATGATGGAACAGTAGTATAATATAAAAATATCTGATAATAAAAGAAAAGAGGTAGTATTTAAATATATAATAATATTTTTAAAAATAAAATATTTTAAATATTTTTTATTAGCGATTTGTATAGAATACCGTTAGAGATCAGACATTTTGATGTCTCATGATTTACAACAACTCAGCCTTTAAATAATTATTCAAAATAAAAATAAACATCTAATATCTAATCTCTAGATAATTTTTTTATAAACCTTATATAACTTAAAATTTACCTAACACGATCATTGTGACTCCTAAGGGATAATTTATTGTTTCTAAAGTGTTTATGCATTTCAAGAAACTAAACAAAATCACCATTTAATCTAAAAAAAAACCTAAATGAAGCTCTATTAAACAAATGAAACTCATTGATAGTAAGAACGACGAGTTTCATTACTAAAAAATATGTGTTTGTATACTTTCTTTTTCCTTCATCACTAGATTCTCTCTTTCTCCCTTTCATCTCTTAAAATCAAATACTTCAATTAAAAAAAATAAAGTCTTGAACCTAACTATGCAATTTCAAAACTAAAGGGACCAAAAACAATTTTTAACAAAATCAAAAGGCATAAAGGTGCTAATATTTTTTTTAAAGGACATTCAAATATTTCACTAATATCATTTTAGTCCTTCCATTTTCAATCCTTAATGCACAACAAAATGGAATTATTTTTTGTGAAACCAAGCATAAGAATAAGGTGAGATGGTTTTTTTGTAATCGATATAACCACATAAAAATTAACTCAAAATAAATTATACCTTTAAAGCCTAATGAACTTAACATTAAAAGATCCAATTGAAAAGAACAAAAAATCAATGATAAAAAGATGAAAAAGAAAAAAGAAAAATGGCCAGAATTGACATTTTCTTCATAAAAAATAAAATAAAGCTTTTATATTTTCCTTCAATTTTAGTCCCCTCATCTTTAATTCCTTGTAAGCTACCAAATCAAATAATTTTTTTGTGTGACCAAGCATCAACTTGATAATGGGTTGCTTCCCGAGTACTGAAAGAATTAAATTAAGAAGAAAAAAATTCCAATAACAAAGAAAAGAAAACAAATACAAACCTTCATTGCAATTCAAAGTAAATTTTCTCATAATGGATTATTGAGCTCTTTTAGTTTTTTTTATGTCATCTACAAAAAGATCAATTGTAATATTGGAATTATTCCTTTTTATTAATAAATTAAATTCGCACCATCAAGAAAAAAAAAAGACAAATTAGTGCAAATAAGTAAGAACTATATCCTGGTTTGATATATTTTCACGTTAATGATTAATTTTCAAATTTTGGCACACTTCAAGGACCTTCAATTTCTTTCATCCTAAAACACCCTCTAATAGGTTAAAAACTAAAAATCAAATCGAATAAACCAAAATTATTGGGCTCTAATCTACATTTTCTAGCATATTTGAAGGGAAAAAAATCTTTATTAAACTCTTCTCTTTAAAACAAATCTATTGACACCATAGTTGGTTAACTTTTTTCGTGATCAAAATATAGCCAGTCAAACGTTTTTTGATTTTTTCTTTTCCGATGGTTTTCTCTTTTATCTCTTAAAATCTTTAAGGACTATAATAAGGGGGGGGGGAATTGATGATCAAAATGTAAAATCACAAAATAATAGAGAGCAAATATGCATAAATCAAAATTTCAAGGACCAAATTGAAGTTTTGCATGTCATTTGAATAGTAAAAATGAAAATCAACTCTGTTTTCTTTGTAAATATTAGTCTTTATTTTTTTAATTTTCTTAAATATAATTTTAAATTCTATTTTATAATATTAATGTTTAATTTAACATTGAAAAACTCTCGCATCTCCCATACACAAATACCAACAAACAAAATCATGTTAATATGATTTATAAAAATGAAATTGTAAAAAAAAAATTAAATTCAATAATTATAATATAAAAAATAAAAATTAAATTGAAAATATTATGATGACATGGGTAACGAAATGTGTTTGCGTGTCAATCGTGCATGTTATAATGATAGTATTTTAGTTCTGTTTGATATTATAATTTGACTATGTTTTTTTAAAAAAAAATTTTTAGTTTTAAATTATTTTTTATGTTTTTAGTGATGTATTGATATAAAAAATAAATTTTAAAAAATAAATAAAAAACTATTATAATATATTTATAAATAAAAAAATATTTAAAAAAACAACTTTCACCCCACTCGCCACAAACAGACTCTTTGTTGATCCCTTTTAGTTTATTAGCCTTCGACTAAATTTGTTTTGATTTTCTACGTAGAGAGCCAATGATTCTTTTCGAGCATAAACGTGAAAAAACAAGAGGCTCCTGCTCTCGACCTAACTGGACAGCATCGTTTTCAATCATAACCTGCTCCCATGTTATTATTCTTGCAACTTTCGGCACAAGGCTTGACGCTATTTTATAAGCAACGAGGACCGTTGGAAAGCAATACAAGGCCATGAACCAGTAAAATTAAAAGCAATAAGACAAGCAACCGTGCTTTCATGCACATGTAAGGAAAGAGCATAGTTTTTAAACCCGGCCCGGTGGCCGGCCTGGTAGCCGGCCCGGTCTAAACCCGGGTTCCGGGTTTTGATCGGGTCACCAGGTCAGCCGGGTTAATTTCTATTTTAAAAAAATTCAAACGGCATCGTTTTAATAAAAAAATAAATAAAAGTCAACGGGTAATAACCGGGTTTTTGATCGGATTTTACCATGTCATCTGGGTCGCGGGTCAACCCGCCGGGTCCAGCCAGGTCATAGCTCATCCTATTTTTTCATCAACCCGGCCCGGTTCCAGCCCCGGGTCGGCCGGGTCCCGGGTTAACCCACCGGGCCGGGCCGGGTTTTAAAACACTGGGAAAGAGTACCAAGACAACTCTTAATTCAATTTTTAAACTCTAAATTTAATTCTCACAAATTTCATAAAAGAAAATAAAAAATATCTCTCAACGGAAAATATAAAAACTTTCTTACAAAGCATACCTTTTTATAATCGTAATGAACAATACCATTACATATGAAATATTCGTATCTCATCATAATTTGATTTATTATATTTATTTCTTCTTGATTTACTAAATTTCATTTATTTTTTTCTGTCATTTGAAAAAAAAAAGAATCTTGTAGGGTAACGCAATATTAAACATTGATTAATGCTACTTTGATGGATTCCGGTTTCAAAATTACAACACAAATTACAAAGCCAATGTCATTAGTTAGTTTAGAGCCATTGAAGAGGACAAGCTAATTGAGCTATTATAGAACAAGTTGCTCATGTGTTGATTGAGATCTACGTCCAAGCAATTCGAGTGAAATCAATCATAGATAAAGACTTATACACCACACCTGTTTATTTTTGCAGTTAGAAAATGTTTTTGTAAAAAAAATTATTTTTATATTTTTAAATATTTTGATATATTAATATTAAAAATATTTAAAAAAAAATTAAAAATATATTATGTTAATTTATTTTTAAATAAAAAATACTTTAAAAACCAATTATTACTTAGATGCAAAACCAACTTAATATATGTACTTGAATGATTGATAAACTAATATTTAATCCACACCATGTAGTTCATTTTTATAGTTAAAAGTGTTTTTATAGAAGTTTATTTTTTTCTCTTTTAAATTTATATTTTAATATTTTTAAGTTATATTTGATATTGATATGTTGATATTAAAAATAAATTTATTAAATATTTTTAAATAAAAAATAATTTAAAACCCAATTACTACTAAACCGCCTTTAGCTGAAGGATTTGATAACTAATATTTAATCTACTTTGTTGTCTGGTTATTGAAATTTAGCGGTCAATTTTTGGTTCTTTTATGTAGGGTGTAGCGATTTTGTTGACGAAAAACCGTGATGTATTCATATCACTTCATGGGATATACTAAACATAGCTATGGCCATACATTGTTCTAATTCTTTGATCAATTGGGATTTCAAGAGAGAAAAAAAATAGCATTTGTTTTACCATACATCACTCATCACCACTACCAAAATATCATAAATAATTAGACAAGGTTGTGCCAGCTTTCCCTTGATTGCTTCTAGTTTGTGCTGTGTTTTCTTATTCTATATATGTTATGTAATCACAAAAATATAGAAACATAGCTCCTTATGGATGATGCTGTGTTTAGATTTGTGTGCAATTTGGGATTTTGTTACCTAGAGTAGTGAAAGGACAAGCCTTCATTGCTTAGCTTTGTGTCTTCTAAGTACACGTATAAAGAGGAAAATAAGAACAGAGACTGCAGTTTTGTTTCTTCGACTCCTTCATGGGTCTTGCCGCTCTGGTGATGCTTCGATTCAAGAAAAAACAATTGAAACATCATGTCCTTGAACAAATGTTTCTGCTCGAAACATTCCGCTATACGCCGATGTTTCTGTTTCTGTTCTTGTTTGATAATTTATAATTAAAGCAACATTTTCCAAAAAGAAAAAAGAAGAATAAGAGGCAAATTAGTGGATCTCTGATCATCCAACCTAGATTCATCGAAGAAGCAAATACATGCATCTATATGTAGCAATTGTTACAGAATCATTAACCCAAAATACATAATAATTAATATTCATTTCATTGATTGCTAGGAACTCAAGAAGTCGAGATACATCTAGAAAGCGTCTGATATTCTTTTCATTGATTGCTAGGAACTGAAGAAGTGGAGATACCTCTAGAAAGCGTCTATTATTATCATCACCAGAGACCCAAAAGTTAATTAATATATAGCATTAAAGTTTTTATTTGAATTATTATTATTTTTACTCTATAGCATTAAAGTTTTTATTTGAATTATTATTTTTTTTACTCTATAATAAAAAAATATCTTCAAGTAAGTTTTTACGTCAAATAATACAAGTCTTTTTTTATGTGATTTTAAAGAAGTAGTTTTAGGAGGGGGCAATAACTACAAATCAACCTTCGATTTATTTTCTGCTTCACAATTCAATCTTTGAATATCACTTTTTTTTCCCTCTAATTAGAACACACTTATCTTAATGTTAACAATTAGTCCCCACGATTTGCTATCTTACTTTTAACTAATTGGTTCTAACAAATAAAAAATGTTGGGACTAATTTATTAAAACTAGGATAAGTTTAGCATATTCTAAAAAATTAACATATTAAAAATTATCAACGAAAACTCATAACAAGTTGGGGGCTTATTAGTATTACTTTTAGAATAAAAATCTCAAGAATACGTCTCATTGGATGTAAGATACTTAGAATCATCATTAAAAAAATTTAGTTCAACCTCAAAGAGGAATTGACTGAAAATTTAGTTTAAACTCTAAAAAGGTGAAATTTGTTAAGAAATAAAAAATTATTTTGTTTTATTTATTAATGATAGAATAATATTTTTCTTTTTTTTTAATTTAGCCTGTATATAATCTTTTTATAGTTAGGTTAAACCTTTTTTTTTAGATTATTTGTAATCACATCATGCAATATCAACGAAACTCTAACCTTTTTCTATCTTATTTTTGTATTTTTCTTTTATTAATTTAGATTGTTTAACATGATATCATACCATAGTTTCATGATATGAGGTGTAATCTTAAATACAACCTTTGTAGATCCAACTGCTAGGGTTTGGGGCGAAACCTTAATCTTTTATGAAAGTAAATGATGCAAAGATTATTATTAGGATTAACAATTTTGTTGAGCATTCTATAAATACACAGGTGGCAAGGTATGAGATAACAAAAATTATTCACTCAATTAAATTTTACGAAATAATATCAATTAGAGAATGAAATACAAGCTTTTCACCCAAAAAATAAGATTTTTATTTTGTTATGATAGAAATTTAAAATCAATTAGCCCTTATATAATTAGTAGAATTAAAGGCATATGGTATCTATATTGCACGTAAAGAACAACAACAATTGGTGCAGTTTTTAATAGCACCTTGCAGTAATTTTGAAAGACTTAAAGTTTTATTTTTGCATTGTTTTTCATTGTCTTTTGTTGACTTACTTATTAATGAGTTATTAGTTAAAGAAATATGTTGTAACCCAATTTTGGCTCATTTATTTTTTAAATTAATTTTACAGGTTTAAAATAAAAAATTAAAATATTAAAGATTTATTTTGATAAAAGTGTTATTTGTCAACTTACGCGAAAACTAGAGATTATAATGTGATTTTATTATTTTACTATTATCTTTAAAATAATTTTTATCTTCAGGATAATCCTTGTCTTCAAGATAATGATAGTAATCCGCTTTTAAATTTTTTTTCTTAATCAAATTCAAACTTCAAATAAGAGAATAAGTTTGATTGAAACTTTTTTTCTCACATGCGATAGGACACTTGCACTATAAATACAAATCTCAGGGTATGCATAGGGAAAACAAAACAATCATTTAAAAAAAAAAAACTATAAGAGGAGGCCATGAAAAGAAACCCTAAGAGTATTTATTAGGAAAAATCAAGGGGGAAAAAAGGACAGAAAACAAAGAGAACAAGAGAGATAAAGGGAGAGAAAAAACCTAACAAACACAAAAAAAAAGGACATAAAGGCAAGAATAAGAAAGAATAAAGGGGAGGAAAACAAAAGCAGAAGGAATAATACCAGTTTTTTGTTCTTGTTTGATAATTTATAATTAAAGCAACATTTTCCAAAAAGAAAAAAGAAAAAAAAAGAGGCAAATTAATGGATCTCTAATCATCCAACCTAGATTCATCGAAGAAGCAAATACATGCATCTATATATAGCAATTGTTACAGAATCATTAACCCAAAATACATAATAATTAATATTCTTTTCATTGATTGCTAGGAACTCGAGATGCATCTAAAAAGAGTCTATTATTATTATCACTTGAGACATAGATGTTGATTAATATATAGCATTAAAGTTTTTATTTGAATTATCATTTTTTTTACTCCATAGTAAAATAAAAACATCTTCAAGTAAGTTTTTATGTTAAATAATACAAGTCTTTTTTCTATGTGATTTTAAAGAAGCAATTTTCATTCCTCTCCTCTCTTCAGATCAAAGGGGCAAAAAAAACCAATAACTACAAATCAACCTTCTATTTATTTTCTGCTTCACAATTCAATCCTTGAAGTATCACTTTTTTTTTCTCTAATTAGAACAAACTTATCTTAATGTTAACAATTAGTCCCTCGTAATTTGCTATCTCATTTTTAACAAATTGGTTCTAACAAATAAAAAAAATGTTGGGACTAATTTATTGAAACTAGGATAAGTTTAGCATATTCTAAAAAATTAGCACATCAAAAATTAAATATGCCTCACTAGGTGTAAGATACTTAGAATCATCATTAAAAAAATTTAGTTCAAACTCTAAGAGGACTTGGGTGAAATTTGTTAAGAAATAAGGGATTGTTTTTTTATTTATTAAAAGTAGAATAATATTTTTATTTTTATTTAGTTTGGCTTTTATCTAATCTCTTTATAGTTAGATTAAACCTATTTATTTAGATTATTTGTGATCACATCATGCAATTTTAATGAAACTCTAGCCTCCTCCTATCTTATTTTTGTATTTCTCTTTTATTTTCTTAGATTGTTTAATATGATATTAGAGCATGGTTTTATAGAATGAGGTGTAATCTTAAACACAACTTTTGTAGATCCAACTATTGAGGTTTGGAGCGGAGCCCTAATTTTATTTTTTTGGAGTAATTGTGTAACTTTTAGAAATTTGTTCAATTTTTGCAATCTAGTATTTTATCCTCCTTTCTTTTACGTATTTTCTTTTTTGTTATTGATTATGACTACTAAAAGAGATGATAAGTTTCAGGCTATGAATGTGAAGTTAGATGGAAAGAATTATTCGCATTAAAATTATGGGATGATAAATTTTCTTAAGGAAAAAAATATATAGAAATATATCAGTGCAACTTTCATAATATCTAGGAATACTGATGAGGATTATTCAGCTTTGATAAATGCTTGAAAGTAAACAACACAAAAATTATTACTAAGATTAACAGATCTATTAAGCATTCCATAAATACACAGGTGCCGAAGTATGAGATAATAAAGGTTATTCACATAATTAAATTTTACAAAATAATATCAATTAGAATGACATACGTGCTCTTTACCAGAAAAATAAGAGTTTTCTTTTACTATGATAGATCTTTAGGATCAATTGGCTTTTATATAATTAGTAGAATTAAAGGCATACAGTGCCTATATTACTCATAGAGAATAATAATGATTAGTATAGTTTTTAACTGCACTTCACAGTAATTTTAAAGGACTTAAAGGTTTAATTTTGCATCATTTTTCACTATCTTTTGTTAACTCAATTGTTAATGAGTATTGATTAAATAAATATGTTGTAACCCAATTTTGATCCATTAGCCTTTTAATTTAATTTTTCAGGGTTTAAAATATAAAATTAAAATATCAGAAATTTATTTCAATGAAAAGTGTGATTTCTAAACTTATGTAAAAACTAAGGATTATAATATATTTTTATCATTCTATCCTTATTTTTAAGATAATCTTTATCTTTAGGATAATCCTTATCTTCAAGATAATGATAGTTATCCCTTTCAAATTTAATTCTTAATTACATTCAAACTTAAAAAAAAAAGAATAAGTTTTATTGAAACTTTGTTTCTCACATACAATGGAACTCTTGCACTATAAATAAAGATCTCAAGGTATGCATAAGAAAAAAGAAACAATCATAAAAAATAAAAATAAAAAACCCTAAGAGAAGGACATTAAAAGAAACCCTGTGAGTAGGTTATTACAAAAAATCAAGAAAAACAATAGAGAGAATAGGAGAGAAAGAACTCAAAAAACAAAAGAAAAACAATACAATGGTGTTCTTAATACTTCTTATCACTTTGTTCTAGTAGTATGTTCTAAGTTATTTTTTAATAATCAGAATAAGCCTTATACAAAGGTTGCCTTTAATGAGTGCAATTTCTATAAGCAGAAAAGTAATTATAAGACTCAGTGTTCTAAGTTGAGACAACAAAATCAAGTTTGGAAGTCTGAGAGTTAGTTAAAATTTAATGCTCATATAACATCTTTGGGCTATAAATCACCACCCACAGTACTACAACAGTAGTCTTATCTAGTCTTTTCATTGATCCTAGTACTTTAGCTGAGCACGAGTTTTTTATATATATATAGGTCAATTGACTTATAATTCTTCAGGTATGTTATATTCTAATGGGTCTTAGATTTTGTTGCTTCACACATCATTTCTCCAAATTCTTTATATTTTGCTCATATGTGCTCTTCACCATCTATTCCTCTTATAACTATTTATTCACTTGCATACCCTTAGTAAGTATTAGTTCTATTGTTACACTTTACTTGTCTCTTCCTAATATTTAACGTATCCCAAAACTCACATTGAATCTTGCTTCTATTGGTCAATTGTATGATTCTAGTGATTATTTAGTCATCTTTTCCTCTCTTTTTTTTTATTATGTATATGATCTATAGTCCTTTTTTTATAGAATCTGCAATCTTAAAAGCTTATTGGGACAAGTCATAAGAAGAAGGAACTATAAATTTTGTATGAGTTAAAAGTGTTAGTTACTATTGCTGCTGCTACTAGTGTTGATTTGTATCTATTCTATTCATTTGAGTTCTTCTTCTTTTAATTTTTATTTATGGTATTCTTATTTATGTCATGTTTCATCTTCTCCTTTAAGATTTTTGGTATCTACATAAACTTTAGAATATTTACAAACTTGTGATATTTCTAATTGTAGTGGATGTAAACTGGTAAAATTTCTCACTTTACCTTTTACTAAAGTATTTTTTCTTTTCCTTCTCCATTTGATTTGATTCATTTTGATGTACAAGGATCTTCTTCTATTACCATAAAAGAAGAGTTTTGATATTATGTTTCTTTTAATAATTATCATACTCGTTATTGTTGGGCTTATTTAATGTAACATCATTTAGAATTCTTTGATATATATACAATCTTTTAAACTCTTGTCAAAAATTAATATTTTGCTTTATCAAATCTTTTAGGTGTGATTTGAGTGGAGAATAAACCTCTAATAAATTTTATAAGTTTCTTACCTTATATGAAATCATTTATCAAATTTTATGTAAGGATACTCCAAAGCAAAATGACATCACCACAAGAAAACATAGGCATATTATTGATACTTATTTTCTATTATTTTTCCCTTTCATTTGTAATGTGTTTTGGGAAGAAGTTGTTCTTACTAGTGTATGTTTAATTAATAAAATTTATCTTCTTATATTTCATCTTTTTTTCAGTTCCAAAAGTTATTTGGGTATACCCCATATTATTCATTCTTTAGAGTTTTTTATTGTACTTGTTTTATTCTTTATTCTCATGTAGAACATAGTGAGTTTTCCTCTCTATATGTTATTTATATCTTTCTTGGTTATGGTGAAGGTAATTAGAGGTATCATTATTTTGATCTAATAATTCATAAACTTTATATGTTTTGTCCTGTTGTTTTTGTCGGACATAAATATTTCTTTTCTATTCTATCCATTACATATAGATTGACTAGATCTAATCTTATTTGTATATATTCTTTTTTTTTTCTTTTTTTAGATTCTGATAGTTTATCATCCCAGGTTCTTAATACTTGAGATAACTTTTCTCATATTCAACCAATTCATAATGATCATTCTGCAGGTACTGAGGTACTGATACTTAACTCTCTAATACATTTAAAGCTTCATTTTCTTTTATAGTCCCTCAAGCTCCATTTAAGATTATGGATCCATATCCACATCAATTCATATGCATTCATAAGTCAATAATGTTACCAAATTTTACCTATTCTTGTTATTCTTAATTTTTTTTAGCTTTTATTGATAATTATAAACAACTATTCATTATCTCTCTGTGCCTTGTTTTTATAAAGAGAGAATTCTTGATCCTCTTTAGCAACAAGTTAAGGATGAGGAACTATCTGCTTTGCATAAAACATATACTTACAATTTGATACCTCTAACTCCTGGTAAGGGTGTTGTTAGTTGTTATTAGGTGTATAACATTAAGACTAATTTTGATGGATATATTAAGCAATACAAAGCTATGTTAGTTGTAAAAAGATATTCTCAATAATATGATATAGATTATAAGGAGATATTTGCATCTTTTATAAAAATAACTACTATTCGTACTCTTATTGCAGTAGTTTTGATTTGTTAATAGCATATCTCTCAAGTTGATATTAAAAATAGCTTCTAGAATGGTGTCCTTTCTTGGTGTTTCAAATAACTTTAGATATGTTTGCAAGTTCAAGAAAATGACATATAGTCTTAAACAAGCATCTCACACTTGATTTGAAAAATTTTATACTATTATCTCTTCTCTTGAATTCGTTTTTAGCAATCATGATTCTGTTTTTTTTTTTGTTAAGTGCACTAATGCAAGTCATATCATTTTATCATTATATATTAATGACATGATTATTACTGGTGATGACATTGATGGTATTTTAGTTTAGAAGATAGAGTTAAGTAGACAGTTTGAAATTAAAGATTTGGGTTCTCTACGATATTTCTTGGGTATCATGGTACTTTACTAAACCAAAGGTTATCTTCTTTATCAGTCGAAATATATTGCAGATATTCTTAAGCGGGCTAGATATACTGATAATAAGACTATAGATACTTTTATTGAAGTTAAAAACAAATATTCTTCTTTTGATGGTTTACCTTTGTTAAATCCTACTTATATTATACTATTGTTGGAAGGTTGGTATATATCAATCATTGGTTGTTAATTAGTTTGTTACTTCTACTATAGTTCATTTAGCAGTTCTTCTTTGTAATTTTTTATATCTTCGGGATACAGTATTTTAATGTCTTTTATTTTCGTCTAGCTCTTTCTTGGAGTTGTGTGCATACTTTGATGCTAATTATGACAATAATCTTATAAATCGCAAGTCTATTATTGGTTTTTGTATCTTTTTAGGTGATTATATTATTTATTAAAATAGCAAAAAATAATCTATTGTTTCTTAATCTTATAACAAAACAAAATATTGTGTTATAGCTTCTACTACTAAAAAGATTATTTGATTGTGTTGATTGCTTGTAGATATGAGAGTTTTCCTTTCTTATTCCACTCATATATATTATGATAATTAAAGTTCTATTTAGATTGCTCACAATTCAATTTTTCATGAACAAACTAAGCATATAGAGATTGCACAAAAGAAAAAACATTCTAGCTAAATCATGGGAAAATGAGAAGAAGTGTTTTCTTCTCTCTCTTATTGTTAGGATTCACCTTTCCTTTCATGCTAAGGTATCATTTGGTGCAAGAGTGCAATCATTATTTTGTCAAGTTTTCAAATATAACTTTAGCGTGCATAGGTCAAAAAATAATTTTTTTAAAAAAAATATTTTAATATATTTTTGAATAAAAAAACTTTAAAAAATAACATCTAATACTATCCTATGACTCCTAAAAATTAAATAGAGTTTAAGATAAATTATGTTTAATTTTATGAACATTTGCTGAATTATTTTTTTTATCTTTGGTTTTATTTTAGCACATATAAAAATGATCTTATTTAAATTTTAAATTCTCTCCTTTTATCTTTTTTTTCTAATCCTAAATTGTTAGATTCTCGTAAAAATGGAACCTTAAAATGACAGCGTTCCACCTTTTGAATTATGGTCAAATTGTTTGCATTATTTTCCACCTTTTAATCTTAAATGTTGCCACTTGCAAGTATTATTTGACATTTATATAAAAAATTTGACTGTCGAAGGGGCAACTCTCAGTTTTCTTTCTCATTTTCTTTAGTGGTGGCATGTATTATGTTTTAAATAAATATTTTAATATTTAATTTGTAATTGATTTTACAAGTATTTATTTTTATTATTATATAACAAAGTAATAAATAAATAAATAAAATCACAACTCTTAAATCTAGTGAAGTGTCAACGTCTGAATCTTAAAAAACAAATCATCTTGAGTTATAATTTTTAAAGACAAACCAAGTTTTTTACTAGTTATTCAGGTTATATTTAAATCTTTTAAGTCGATTCGATCAAATTTAGGTAACTCACATGTATTTTAATTTTTAACCTGGGTTAAGCTTGAAGTTAGATCGAGAGATTTCAATATTAAGTTATTAAGCAAAGTTTAATAATAATATTAAATATTTTTTTATTATATAAATATTTTTTAATTTTTAATTTTTTTTTATTCTAGTTGGAACGTAGTGTGACTCTATAAACTAGTAGAACTCTTTAACAATTTATTAACATTGAATTTATATAAGGTTAATTTATTGTAGTTGTGTCCTGGTTCAAACCATAAATTTAACAGGTTAAATTAGATTTAGCAGAGTCGACACAATATATTATTGCATTTAAACTAAGTACTAGGTTGAGCAGGCCAACATAATATGTTATCGCCTCCTCGTTTCAATCCTAAAATTATTTTTAAGAAGAAATATTTTTTAGTGATTTATTTTCTTAGAATTAAGTTTGATAAGTGGACAAATGTTAGAAAATAACAAACTAAAAAATAATAATTAAGAGTTGAATTGGGTTTGAACTGGGCAAATTTGGTATGAAAAAAACATTTTGCTAAAGTTTTGAATATCATTGGCCTCATTTTTTTTTCTTTTTTTTCTCTGTCATCTTTTTTTTATAACCACTAAATTTATTTATTTTTCATGCCATTTGATATTCATAAAATTATATATTGATTTTTGCTGGGGTTAATTATTTGGAAAAGGAATGCAAAAATGAGAATTTGTTAGTTGTGCTTGTGCTACCTGCGCACTTATGAATTTTAATCGGTTGCATATGTAGTCATCAACTACTTGCATCACTACTATTTTTATTTTTTTTATTTACAATAGTTTGAAAAATAATTTTTTTCATTTTGCTAATTTGAGAAAATACTAGTCATATCAGGACTTGTATAGATTCCGGTTTCAAAATTACAACACATAGTACAAAGCTAATGTCATTAATTAGTTTAGAGCCATTGAAGAAGACAAACTATTTGAGCTATCATTGGACAAGGTGCGCATGTGTTGATTGAGATGTACGTCCAAGCAATTCGAGTGAAAGCAATGAAAGATAAAGACTGTATTTGTGTGAAGGATTCGGTAAACCAATATTTTATTTATATTATTATCTGGTTATTTAAATTGAGTGGTGTAAATTAATAAATATGATTTTTTTTATATTTTTTTTATATATAAGTGTCCAGGTCAGTTTCTGCATACCTTAACTAATTTTACAGACTCTAAAATTAACAATTATATAAACCTCGAACTTTAAACTATATAAAAAAACAAACTCTTTAGTCACTATATAGGTATTTTGAATACTAAAAAAATGTTGATTTTTAAAAAAAATTATTTAATAATTTATCTAAATAGTTTTAAAAATATTTGGGTACTTCATCAATTTATTTATAGGCCCTTCGCACTTTGTTTTATTTATTTTCTTTGTGTTAGTATCTTTTTGTAAATGTACTCAATCTGTAGATTATTAATGTTAAATGCAAATATATCACACAATATTTTTTTTCTTCCATCTAAAAAAGAATAAATAATAATAAAGGATAAATAAGAAAAAAAATGGCATAGAAAATTTCTTCTTTAAATTTGATTTTTTGTGAAATTATTCACTAATGTCAAAATCAAGAGTATTGTGTTTGTTTGGATTTGCGTGATATTTATCAACTTTAGAGTTAGAAATATTTATAGGAATTGTTCATTAATGCTAGAGTCAGGAATATGAAAGAAAGAATAAAAAAAGAAAAAGAAAACAAATTTGAAGTAATTTTAAACAAATTAGCAATGCAGTTTGTCTTAGGTAGAACGCTTAAGAGGTTATAACATCTTCTCTTTTTACGTAACTAGTCTCATACCACAAAATCTCTATTGACCAATTAGGGTTCCTAACGACCATAATATGAGGTAGTAACTTCTTAAATATGACTTTTTTCCCTTGAAGAACAAAATGCCAGATATATGTTTTTTTTTCAATCGAGTAATAATTTTTAAATTATAGTCATGATGTCTGGATATGACAAAATACACCTGTAGTCTTATTTGGAAAAGAAAATTCTTTATACTTCTAATCCCTTTATTCTAGTAGTATGTTCTAAATCATTTTTTAATAATTAGAATAAGCTTTATACAAAGGTTGCCTTTAACGAGTGCAATTTCTGTAAGTAGAAAAGTAATTGTAAGACTTAGTGTCCCAAGTTGAGACAGTAAAATCAAATTTGAAAGTATGAGAATAAGTCAAAATTTAATACTCATAAACCATCTTGAGGCTACAAATCACCATCCACATTACTACAACAGTAGTCTTATCTAGTCTTTTCACTGATCCTAGTACTCTACCTGAGCACAAGTTATATTTATTTATTTTTCATAGGTCAATTGCCTTATAGTACTTTAGGTATGTTATATTCTGCATGCGTCTTAGATTATGATGCTTTACACATCATTTCTCTAAATTTTTTATATTTTGCTCATATGTGCTCTTTACCATCTATTCCTCTTATAACTATTGATTGCACTCTCGTACCCTTAGTAAGTATTAGTTTTATTGTTACACTTTACTCGTCTCTCTCTAATATTTAGCGTATCCTGAAACTCACATTGAATCTTGCTTTTATTGGTCAATTGTATGATTCTAGTGATTATTTACTCATCTTTTCCTCTCTTTTTTTATTATGTATATGATCTACAATCTTTTTTTTTATTTTGTATAGAATCTATAGTCTTAAAAGTTGATTGGGACAAGTCGTAAGAAGAAGGAACTATATATTTTAAATGAATTAAAAATGTTAGTTACTATTGCTACTACTACTAATGTTGATTTGTATCTATTCATTTGAGTTCTTTTTCTTTTAATTTTTATTTATGGTATTCTCATCTACGTTATGTTTCATCTTCTCTTTTGAGATTTTTGGTATCCATATAAGCTTTAGATATTTACAAACTTGTGATATTTCTAATTGTAATGGATGTAAATTAGTAAAATTCTCACTTTACCTTTTACTTAAAGTATTTTTTCTTTTCCTTCTCCATTTGATTTGATTTATTTTGATATATAAAGATCTTCTTCTATTGCCATAAAAGGAGGGTTTTGATATTATGTTTCTTTTATTAATGATCATAATCGTTATTGTTGGGCTTATTTAATGTAACATCATTTGAAATTCTTTAAGTTATATACAAACTTCTAAACTCTTGTCAAAACTTAATATTTTGCTTTATCAAATTTTTTAGGTGTGATTTGAATGGAGAATAAACCTTTAATAAATTTTATGAGTTTCTTATCTTATATGAAATCATTCATAAGTTTCATGTATACATATTCCTACACAAAATGGCGTCACTGAAAGAAAACATAGGCATATTATTGAAACTACTCATTTTCTATTATTTTTCGCTTTTATTCGTAATGTGTTTTGGGGAGAAGCTATTCGTACTACTATATGTTTAATCAATACAATTTATCTTTTTATATTTCAGGTTTTTTTCAGTTTCAAAAGTTATATGGGTATACCCCTTATTATTCATTATTATTCATTCTTTAGAATTTTTTGTTGAACTTGTTTTATTCTTTATTCTCATATAGAACATTGTGAGTTGTCCTCTCAATATGTTATTGGTGTCATTCTTGGTTATGATGAAGGTAATTAAGGGTATCATTATTTTGATTCAATAACTCATAAACTTTATATGTCTTGTCATGTTATCTTTCTTGGGTATAAATACTTCTTTTTTATTCCATCGATTACATATAGCTTGACTAGATCTGATCTTATTTGTATAAATCCTTTTTCTTTTTCTTTGGATTCTGATAGTTTATCATCTCACGTTCTTAGCACTTGAGATAACTTTTCTCATCTTCAACCAATTCATAATGATCATTCTACAGGTGCTGAGATATTAATACTTTACTCTCTACTACATTTGAAGCTTCATTTTCTTTTATAGTCCCTCAAGCTCCATTTAAGATTATGGATCCATATCTATGCCAATTTATATGTATTTTTAAGTCAATAAAGTTACCAAATTTTACTTATTCTTGTTATTCTTAATATATTTTTGTTTAGCTTTTATTGATAATTATAGACAACTATTCATTATCTTTTCGTGCCTTGTTTTTATAAAGAGAGAATTCTTGATCCTCTTTAGCAACAAGTCAAGGATGAGGAACTTTCTGCTTTGCATAAAACATATACTTACAATTTGGTACCTCTAACTCCTGGTAAGGGTGTTATTGGTTGTTATTAAGTGTATAAGATTAAGACTAATTTTGATGGGTATATTAAGCAATACAAAGCTATGTTAGTTGTAAAAAGATATTCTCAATAATATGATATAGATTATAAGAAGATATTTGCTCCTTTTATAAAAATAACTACTATTCATATTTTTATTGTAGTAATTTTGATTTGTTAGTGGCATATCTCTCAAGTTGATATTAAAAATACCTTCTAGAATGGTGCCCTTTCTTGGTGTTTCACATAACTTTAGATATGTGTACAAGTTCAAGAAAATGATATATAGTCTTAAACAAGCATCTCACGCTTGATTTGAAAAATTTTCTACTATTATCTCTTCTTTTGAATTTGTTTTTAGCAATCATGATTCTGCTTTTTTTTTTTAAGTGTACTAATACAACTCATATCATTTTATCATTATATATTAATTACATGATTATTATTGGTGATGACATTAATGGTATTTCAGTTTAGAATATAAAGTTAAGTAGATAGTTTGAAATTAAAGATTTGGATTCTCTACTAAATAATTTTTTATTATGTAAATATTTTTTACTTTTAATTTTTTTTATTCCAGTTGCAACGTAGTATGACTCTATATACTAGTAGAACTCTTCAACAATTTGTCAACATTGACTTTATACAAGGTTAGCTTATTGTAGTTGTGTCCTAACCCAAACCACAAATTTAACAAGTTAAATTAGGATGAGCACGGTTGACATAATATATTATTGTATTTAAACTAGGTACTGGGTTGAGCAGAGTCAACACAATATGATATCGCCTCTTTGTTTCAATCTCAAAAAAAAATAAAAGAAATTAGTGGTTTATTTTTTTAGAATTGAGTATGATGAAGTAGGCAAAGGTTAGAAAACAACAAACCAAAAAAAAAAAATTAAGAGTTGAATTTGGTTTGAATTGGGAAAACTGATTATATTTGGTCTAACAAAATATTTTTTTGCTAAAGTTTTGAATATCATTGGCCTCATTTTTCTTCTTTTCCTTTTTCTTTTTCTTTTTTTTTTTCTGTCATCTTTTTTTTTATAACCACTAAATTTATTTATTTTTCATGCCATTTGATCTTCATAAAATTATATATTGATTTTTGCTGGGGTTAATTATTTGGAAAAGGAATGCAAAAATGAGAATTTGTTAGTTGTGCTTGTGCTACCTGCGCACTTATGAATTTTAATCGGTTGCATATGTAGTCATCAACTACTTGCATCACTACTATTTTTATTTTTTTTATTTACAATAGTTTGAAAAATAATTTTTTTCATTTTGCTAATTTGAGAAAATACTAGTCATATCAGGACTTGTATAGATTCCGGTTTCAAAATTACAACACATAGTACAAAGCTAATGTCATTAATTAGTTTAGAGCCATTGAAGAAGACAAACTATTTGAGCTATCATTGGACAAGGTGCACATGTGTTGATTGAGATGTACGTCCAAGCAATTCAAGTGAAAGCAATCAAAGATAAAGACTGTATGTGGGTGAAGGATTCGGTAAACCAATATTTTATCTGGTTATTTAAATTGAGTAGTGTAAATTAATTTAAATGATTGATTATTTAATCAATAATAAATATGATTTTGTTTTTTATATATATATATATATATATATATATATGATTCTTCAGTTAATCTGTGTGTAACTCAATTAATTTTACGAACTCTAAAATTAATAATTATATAAATCTCCAGTAATTATCATATTAAAAATTATAAAACTTAAACTTGATATCATAAAAAAAAATAAATCTTTTAGTTTTAATTTTTTACCGCTAAATCACCTATTAGAAATTTATAATTTTATCATACCCGACTAAAACCATGTCACTTCATGAGATATAATCACTATTTAGGTATTTTGAGTTCTAAGAAAAATGTTGATTTAAAAAAATTAATAATTTATCTAAATAATTTATTATTTTAAAAAAATAATTTTTAATATCAAAATAATTAAAAAATTAAAAAATAATAATTTAAAAAAAAAATATAGCCCCACAGAAAAACAAACCGACTATTAATCAATTAGCATTTGTTTTAACATACATCATTCATCACCACTGTCACCGAGATATTACAAACAATGAGATACTGTTGTGCTTTTTTAACCACATTTCCCTTGATTGCTTCTAGTTTCTGCCATATTGTCTTTTACCATATATGTAACCACAAAAAAAAAAAATAGAAAAGAGAGGCAAACCATAGCTTCCTGTGGATGTTGTGTGTTAGATTTGTGTGCAATTTGGGATTTTGTTATTTAAAGCAGTGAAATGGCAACCCTTCATTGATTAGCTTTGTGTCTTTTGAATACATATATAAAAACAAAAATAAAAACAGATATAGTTAAATCATGGGAAAATGCGTACATGTGAACACGAAAATACATATGCTTCGTGTATAAACAAAGGCGTCCACTTTTTTTTCATAATCAAATAATGTGTGCATCTTATAAGAGAAATAATAACACAATAACATGCACCCCCTCATTAAAGGTCAGGTTGAGCTTTCTTATTGTGAAAAAGAAAAAACAAATATAGCTAAATCATGGAAAAATAAAAATAAGTGTTTCTTTCTCCATGCTCTTGTCAAGAATCACAACTTCATTTAAAAAAAAAAAAAAACTAGTTGGCATAGTAAAATATAGCAAGTCCAAACATATTTCATTTTGAATTGTATCAATGTAATGATGGATTTTCCCTTCATAACAAAAATTAATCAACTTGTTATTGAGAATAATATTATTTTTTTATCAAGGTTCATTAGTTGTTATTAGGTTTATTATGGATGATTTAGTTTTATCATATTTTTATTACAGAGTAAAATAACTAAATTATTTTTTAAAAAATTATTTAATTGATATCTATGAGTTTTTTAAAATCTTGACTGAATTACCCTTAAAAAAAAATTATTTAACTGGTATTCAAAGGTTTTTTTTTTTGCATTTTTCATCTTGGTTTTGTGCTTATAATCAAATTGAATTAAAAAGGATTTAGTATTTTAATAAATATATAAAACTAGTTGGCACATGTTACATGTGTCCGTCGCGCATGAAATGTGCCCATGCTATTCTGATAGTGCATGAGAGGGTGTTCGGTGACCAAACGATGTCTTTTACAATGGCAATTCAAATCTTCTAGGTGTTCTCTCCATCCATGGATGATGATGTGGCTTGCTAATCTTTAATTTAATACTAATAACTTTTTTATTTATTTTCATGTTTAATCTTTTAAATTTTCAAACCAACCCCTTAATTGATCTAAGTTTTATTTCTTTTATTTTTTTAAAAATAATGATATAACTTGAATATTTTTTTTAATGAAAAAATAAATAACTCGGAGCATGGCTTGGTCAAGAACTACCTATGTAGTTCTTACTAAAGTTAGATAGACTTTAAGATAAATTATGCTAAATCCCAAGGACACTTCCAGAATTAACCTTGCTATCATGCTACATTATATCTGGGGTTACTGAGCACATATGAAACATAATCTTTTTAAAATTGTTAATTATCATCTTTGTCTTTTATCAAATTTATTAAAATTATTAATTCATTTTTTATGTATTTTTTATGATTTTAATATACTAATCTCAAATATAAAATATTATTTTTAAATATTTTTAAACAAAAAATACTTTTAAAAACATCGATCAGTACTTCACACATAAGCAAGTAGGATTCGACATTATAAATAACAAAAATGAACTGTGGAAGGGGCAACTCTGAATTTTGTTTCTCATTTTCTTTAGTGATGACATATATTATACTGGGAAATTGAGCACAAGATTAACAAATATTCTTATGAGGTTTATACTAAAGGAGAATAAAAAAAAAACACCTGATTTACGTGATTAGGCTTAAATTGTCTATTCTCATGGTAATAATTATTCATATAACTCTATAAAAATTTGCCACCATTGACTTTATACAGCGGCTAACTTGTTGGGTCATCACTTTTAATGAGATTATATCAGTTTTCATTTAAAAAAAAAAATCTATAACAATTTGTCAATATTTTTTTATTTTCGTACTAAATCTATTAAGAGAAATATTACTTGTTAAATTAGAACATATTTTCGTTATTTATTATTTAATGAAGCATACAGAAGAAGGGTAAATAACAATGAGATTGAGATTGCACGGAATATAGGCCTCCACAAGACAATGATGTATCAGAAAAGAACCAAAGAAGAGTATATTTCACAAATCTTCTGCCACAGGTTGCTTAGTTGTATTTCCATCATCAATTTCCACATCACGGAAGTGTGATTTTGACACGCTTAGGTAAAGACATTGCAAAAACAGCTTTCAAAGGAAGAGCCACCTCCCTTGGTTGCGAGATATTGTTAGGATTTTTTATAAATTTTAGGATTTTAAAAATTTATATGATTATTAATTTTAGAATTTATAAAATTAATTGAGATAGTGGTTCAAATACTTATATTAATAAAAAAAATACTATTAGAATTTAATAATTATAAAAGATATAGTTTAATTCATTAAATTCTAAATTTATTTTTTAAAATTATTAATTTAAGTATTATAAATTTCAAATTAGTAAAACTTATAGCATGACTAACTTACAAACTTAAAAAAAAATAGTTAAATTTATACCATAAAAAATAAAAAAGATGTTGTTAGGTTTTTTGGTTCAATGGCTAGAGAAGGGTCTTCCTCGGGCACATGTCCCATCCACTAGTAGTAGCCAAGGCAACACACGTACTTTGTTTGGTGATTGCTGATTGTACTTTCACTTCAAGCCTCCATTGAGTGTTTTTGTCCCACCAGTTCAGCATGGTTACGATTGGTCCCCTATGAAAAAGATTCAAATTTCCTTGTCTTTTTATTTTGGATAGCTCGGTTTCATAGCCGACCAGAGTATCTGGATAACTTCGACAATGATTCAGCTCCAATTTAACAATAAAAACTTGTACATTTGTTAATTATGTTTTATAAAATAAAAATGGTGTCCGCTTGATAAAAAGCTTAGAATATAAAATGAATGTTACTCAAGGCTCCAATTGTTAGACATACATAAAAATAATTAAAAATATGTATGTCTCATTTATAATGTTGCCCAAGATTTCCATTCAGCTGTGCTTTGTGAAAGTGGTATTTTTTGCAGCGTTATGGTCTAATGGAGCCTCCTCGTATTTAATGTGGAACTCTGGAATGATTAAATTTTTTATGACACCACACTTTCGTTGATGCAACTATGCTATCTGCTTCTGAAAATACAAGAAAAACATCAATTTAATGTCAAATTAGAACATCAATGTTTGCTATAAGAAGTTGTGAATATGGTGATCATTATATTCTAATTTCTCTTAAAAACTAAGTGTTTACTTTGGAGGGATTTTTATTACCATTGTGATCAGATGGCCTTCAGGCTATGGACAGAAAGATTTTCATGGGCCACTTTGAATTCGTGTCTGAAACAATGCGGATAAGGCCATGGGCCACCACCCTGTTCAATGGTCGAAGTGCATTCTATTTTACTTGCTTGAAAATAAAAATAAAAGACAAAAAAAAGTGGTGGTGAAGTGAGCTGCTGCTTGCCGACAGCAATTGCCTAGCCTGCAGGCTAAATCAAACAGATAGGAATAAAATTACTTTATGACGTATTACGAATGTGATTATTTATTAAAATATAAAAAATATTAATTTATAATAATAATAATTTAAAATTTTCAAAAATTACTTTTAAAATATAAAAATAAATAGGACACAAACCCTCTCAAACACTGTATATACGGGAGCCTCCTCACCGTCAAAGATCTCATGCACCTTCCCAATCCATGAGCTACATGATTTTTCCTTCAGCGTCGTGATGATGATTATTGACCTATAACCGCCATCGCCACCGTCAAATTCCTGCTCTATTGCAGGCTCCTTGTCACCTGCACTACCCATGACCATAGCTCGGCAAAAGCCGTCAATTTTAACAGGTTTGATTGTGACATCAAATCATAGAGAGAGAGAGAGAGAGAGATAAATGATCCTCAATTCAATTTCAATTTATTTATTTATTTAATCAGCCACGTGGAATAACGTTTCGTTTTGTGTTTAATAGAGTAAATGACACGGTTAAGTGATCTTATATTGAGAGAGACAATATGAAATTTGAAAAGTAGCTTAAGATAGCCTTTTGGGCTAAGAAAGGAGTTTTGATTCCTAGTCTACGGATAGGCCCATGGACCACCATCCTGGCAATGTTGGATGTGGGCAGTATCTTTACATACACCCACATTAACATAATTTACATGAAAAAGAATGGCTTGGTAAGAGAAAAGAAAAATTCTCCTGGAAAAATTTCATAACATGATTTTAAGGTTGTTAACTCTGTTTTATTTTGTTTGAAAATGCAGAAATATTTCATATTAATTTAAACATGAAATAAAACAAAATAATTTTCATTTTATTTAAAATCTAAGTCCGTTTCGGATTTTCTGAATAAATTTCAGTCGGAATGTTTCAGTTTTATTTCACATATTTCATTTCAGGCTTAAGAAGTTATTAAATCAAATTGATATTTTATTTAAATTAAATTACTTTAAGTTAAAATTCTATTTAATCTTGACTATTTAAAAATATTTTAAATTTTAAAATTATATTTGTTTGACATTGTGTTTGTATTGCATAACTTATAATTAATTTATTTTAAATTTGAATTATGATGATTAAATTTTAGATATATATATATATGTGAACAGTATAACCCTGAAATAAAACACTTACCGAAACGAAATTCACAACCTTGCATGATTCCATCATCTACAAATTTAGGGTTTATTTTCTTTTCTTTTCTTTTTTTATCAAGAAAGAAAAATTATGGAAAGTAAAGTGATGTAAGGAGTGCGCATTTACTATTTACTAATATACTAAAAAAATTGGGTAAAATCTCAGACGCTTTATTATTTATTTGAATAATAAAGTAACTTTTTTTTATTTTCGATCTTTTTTTTTATTGTTGAGATTTTTTTTATTGAATCCTTTTAGGATTTAATTAGATGACATTAAGCTTTGCATTGTGATAAAAATATCAATTAAAAAATGAACTAAAATGTAGAACATAAAGAAAATATATGGCTAATTCCCAAAAAAAATTATTTTTTTTATCTAAAATTTTATTTTATTTATTTTTTAATTTTAAAATTTAGATAGAAGAGAAGAAGTCATAAAAAAATAACTTAAAAAAGAGAAAGTTGTTAGTAGCTATGATTTCAATAACCAAAATAGCTGACATTGGTGTCAAAGGTTCATTCAATGATTGGAGTTCAATGGTAGTTTTTTTTTCCTTCAACTTGTCCGAGAAGGTCAATCAGGGCTTGAGAATTTTTATGATTTTAAGTTGTTTTGTAAGCTTTTACCTTCTTCTTTTTTTTGTAATTTTAAGGTCATAAATGAGTTTTTTTTAGCTTTATATAGTGTTTTTTAGGTATTTTCATATGAAGAAATGATTTTAAATGAATTTTTAGACTAAAAGTTAAAAACTCAACTTCAATCACCTGAGGTACCCTAAACTTGGATAGTAGACAACAAGTTTTTTGTTGCAATAGATAATGTATCATTTATTTTTATTTTTCAAAATAAAAAAGAATAAATGATATATTATCTGCCCTTTTGTAGAAACATATAGGCCATGACATAAGGGCTTTGGTCTCCAATCCCAAACATGCCTAGGATCAAGTAATTGGTTATCCACATAAGCTTGCCTAACTAGAACCAATAAAGCCTAGCTTTTTTTAAAAAAAAATTGTAATTATTGCCCTCTTTATATGTATTTTTTTAATTTCTATTATTTTTTATATCAATTTAAATTAATATCCTATTTCTTTCTCCAATTTTTTCAAGTTATTTTGTTTGCTTTTTTTTCAAATAGTAGTTATTTTTAAAAATATTTTATATTTTTATAATGTTTCAAAGAGATTGTTGCAATTTTTATTTTTATTTATTTTTTATATTTTAAATATAAATAAAATGTATTTGTATGATATATTTAAAAAACAATTTATTTTTATTTAGGATGAGAAAAAAAATAACTTCTAAGATAAATTCAAAAAAGCTAAGATCACATAAATTCAAAAAAAAGTGGGTGTTAAGTATTTGCATGCTCATGTCTTTTTTTTTTCTAGAAAAAATAATAGGCCCAGGCACTAACTCGGGTTCCCCGCTTTGTTGCGGGCCAGATCAAAAATCAATTATTACATAAAAATAGAGTGTCATTATTTTTTTCTATGGTCAATGAAATATTTTAAATGAGGATTAAAAACTTGATCAATATATCATAATAAATTAATCAACGACCATATACATTAAAAAGTTCAAAAAAAAAAGTTAATGTGACTTGTTTGACCTAGTAGACCAAAAGCAAACTAGTAGCCTTGTTTAAATGATGATTTAGTTAAAAAAAAATAGAATTTCACGTCTTCATTGTTTTAACCTCTTCTTAACCCTATCAAGCTTCAACTTAAAATAAGAGATTGTCCAAGGATTAAATCATAAAAAACATTTCAGGAGTGAAATAAAAAGACAATGATATATTATATTAACTCAAGTTAACCTAGAAAATTTACTACCCAAGTAATTGACATGAATATAATAAGTTAACTTGATTGGAGAAATTGTCTCTCTTTCTTTTTTCTTTTTTCTTTTTTCTTTTTTCCTTTATTCTCTTCCTAGTTAGGCCTTAATTAAATTTTAATTGACTTGAATCATTGACACAACCACAGTAAAGTAACCAAGTTGGACAAAATATTTCTTTCTTTTCTAATCTTTTTATTTTTTAATTGGATCATAATTTCTCTTGGGTTGCATTAAATATGAGTCTAAATTGAAAAGTTATAAATGAATTAGGAATGAAATTCTTTTTTTTTTAATGTTATATTGTATTGACTTCAGTTAACCTAGATTAACCTATAAAATTCATAATTTATGTCATGAATATAATCCTAATGAGGTAATCTATTTTGGAAACATGTCCTTTTATTTTGTCATCTCTTATTTTCTTCCAGGTTAGACCTTAATTAGCCCTTAATTAGTTGTAGGTTAGATGAAATTTGAGATTAAATTGTAGAGTTATTAAAAGACTATGGATCAAATAAAAAGAAAAAAAAGTTTAAATCTATTACTAGAGTGAAATGGAATAAAAAAAATAGGGAAAAATAAAAAAAATTAAAAAGGATGAAAGTTAGGATTAAATTATAAAGTTTTCAAAACTTTTAGAATTAAATCAAAAGGGAAAAAAAAATTCATAAATCTATGACTACATTAAAATAGCATAAAAGAACTAAGGCAAAAAAAAATGAGAAAAGAATTAAGAAAAAATGTATAGTTGTATGTTACATTAGCCATCATGTAAGGAGACCATCGAGGCAAAGGTGGCGCATGTAGCCACCTCTATGACCTAATGGTGGTCTTATTTGACGTTGTTGATATTATTTTTTCAATTTCTTTCTTTCATGACAACACTTGTCATCGTTAGACTCCTAACATGACTTTGGTGATCTTTTATTTCTCTCCATTGTTTTTTCTTTCTTGTCCTGAGATTTATGCAACAACAAAAAATATTATTTTAGTTTAAAATATGGTCACCTTAATGACCTCATGGTGGTTTTATTCAGCGTCATCAACATTTTCTTGTTAAGATCTTTCTTTTAGGGCGGCATATGTCATCGTTAGACTTTTAATCTGGCTTTGATGACCTTTTCTTTCTATCCTCCTTTTTCCTTCCTTTTCTTGAGATCTGTGTAGTAATAAGAAAAAAAGCATTTTTGTTGTCCATAGTGTTTTGTGTGTGTATGCATAGTGAATTTACTATAGATCTTGGCATTGAGTTTTATTTTATATTAAGTAATTGCCTTGATATTTTAGTATTTAATTAACATTAACAATGTTTTTATAATTGACTAATTCATATATTTTTTAAGTTTGTTATATTAAACATGAATAGAATTTTCATATTTTTTTAATTATAAAAAACATGATATAATAAAATGCATTGTAATATTTGTGTATTCTTCTAATATGTTAAAAATTAAATTCAAATCTTGGTCACAATGTAGCATGAGTTTTAAAGCTAGTTTTGTTAAGTCACAATTGGTCATTATGTATATAAAATGTTAACATTAATAGTTTATAGAGATATAAAAGTTTTATTATTACAATAGAGAATAAAGCAAAAGGTAATATGCATTTAATCACCACTTATGTAATTTCAATTGATCATCACCATAAAGATGAGGTATAATATTTAAATTTATATTTTAGAGGTTTTTCATATTACTAAAAAGACCCCAGCAATCACCATAAAAGCAATCAAATTTATGCAGCACTGAAAGTTGATATTTGGGATTGAAAATTCAAAGATGATTGATTAGCAACATAGACCTTTAGCTTTTAAAGTTTAGGGAGTTAGGTTAACTAAAAAAAGTTGAAGATATTGTGTTTAAAAATGAAGTTTCAAATACATCTAATAATAAAAGTAGAATAGTCATTGCTTTCTCCAAGTAGTTTAGCTATCAATAATGATGCCTTGACAAGCTATTTAATTGATCAACTGTTATTTTCTCAATATTTTGAGCACAAAAATTATATCAATAATATTATCATGATAAACAATTTTCTGCTAACTAAAAATTAGAAAACATTAAAGGAATAATCCATTGGTATTCAGGCAAAATGTTCATCCATATTTTCATAACCAACAAGAACTGTTATCAGAAGATATCTCATGGGAAATTTTAGTTCTGTTAGTATTTCCATTGGCAACTAAGAAAGCCAACGAAATAGGTGATGGAATAGTCCTACCAAAAAATCAGATTTTTCCAACTATTTTTTGTAGAAAAATTTATTGGTAACTAACTTGCCAATAAAAGTTTTTGTTATCTATTATGTCAAAAATCCCTAAACTTCATGTATGTTTTTCAAAAGTTCTAGAATAAATACAAAGATTATGATGAAATTACCAATGGATTTTGTGATGAAATTACCTATTCATTAATGAATCCATTGACATTTTCACCTATTTTTTTGTAGTTGTTATAATCCTCAAGCTTTCAATTCTCATATAAATACTTAAAAAAAAGGAAAATATATATCAATAATACACTCATCTAATTCAAATACTTCTTAAATTTTGGTGGAGCTCTGGTCTCATTTATGCTAGCAGATCTTCTCTCATTTTTGCTCTCATATTCTACATCTCAACTTATAGTTACTCCTAAACTATTTTCTAAACTAGTTTATCAGAGTTTTGCGATGCTTTATTTGAATCGAAATATGGCATAACTACAATTGAAATAGTTTGGCGCTTTTATTTATGAACCAAATACCACAAGCATACAATAAACTTGATTCCGATTAAGTCCATCATCTATAACAGCCTCAAACCATAGTTGAAGATCGTGAAGATGAGTGAAAGTATTTTCACTAAATTTCATAGCTATGCTGGTGTTATATACCTCCTACAAAACAAAACTAAAAAGTTAAATTCTTAAATTCAATTACATTTTATATTATTGATATAAATAAATAGTATTAAAACAATGATAAGGATCAAAAACTTATAACAAACACTTTCTCTCTTATATTGATATACATTTTTTCCCCTTATCCCTTTACTTTATATAAGTTTCCTCATATAATTTTATTAAAGTCAGAACATGCCCAAGCTATTTTTCTATAAACTAAATAATTTGTTAAAAGTCTCATAAGTAAACACTTAATTAAAAATTCAAGAAAAAAATAAAATATATAACAACAAGGTTTTACTAGACATTTTGCATGGTTGAAAAACATAATCACTCCTTTAGAAATAAAATTTATTAAACAAAAATAAGGTAAGGAAATAAAAGAATACAAGTTTATAATAATATAGTATTAGTTTATTTAAACTTATCAAGTTGTACTGTGATTTTCTCATACTTTTTTTTACAAGTACTTCATTGCTCTCATTGTACCAAAAAAAAAAATTTTATTAATATTATACATTAATTAGTTTTTTAAAATTTAAAATAGTAATAACTTAAAATAGAGATTATCTAATTATCTAACCTTAAACTCTCTTCACCAAGCAACTCTCATGTTCATTCATATAGGATGTTCATGAAGCTGGTTATATTAAAATAATGATTCTTTGAACAACCATTTTGTTGTAAAGGTGATAAAATGTGCATTTTCAATATTGATGAACTAAAAATCATTCTAACAATGTCATTTTCATAATGTAAAACTTAGAATAACTTAAGACAAATAAATAAATTCATGTGATAAAACATTAATTACCTAAATAGGTTGCCTTTCTATTTTGCTTGAAATGGACTTTATTAAATAAAAGATGTTTGCTCTATTATCATCAATGATTAAGCCTTGGTTGATGATTTCTACATTAGATGTCTCTTCATAATCATCATTTAGGTTCACAGCACAACCATCAAAACTACTACTTGATGAAGAAATAATGTTTGTGGTACACTTTAATTTGTTTCTTCTTGAATATATGGTATGTAAAAGGATATAACGAACACAATTTAAAAAAATAAAACATACTATCAAACATTAAGTTGGAGAAAAAATTCTTTATTCCTCATAGATATAAATATACAAAATACTCTATTATATATCCAGTAATAATTGGACTGCAAATTTGTTGCATACAACAACAAGAATAAATGACTTTTCATCAAGTGTAAGAGAAAACATTTTATAAATCTCTTAATAGTTTTAATAACTTCTTACTTACATAACCTTGTATCCTCTACTAGATTTGCAACTTTCAATCTCCAATTAGTAACTTGGTAAATTCAAATAGCAATATGGCTAAAGATTATTAAAAACTTGAAATTTGGTAAATTCAAATTAGTAATGTTATATATATATATATATATATATATATATCAGAGCATTTATGGATAAAAGAAAATTTTCTCCATGAGGGTAAATATTGTCCTAAAAATAATAAACATTAGAATTTAGTTTTTCATTTGAAAATCAAAGTTGAATAGAAAATTGAGTTTGAATTGTTACCAAAAGATTTAATTTATAGTGTAAAATTATTTATATTCCTCTAATAATAAAATAAAACATTAGAAAAAAAAAGAACTAGTAAAAAAAAACCTTTCTACTTTCTAGCTTAAAACAATCATGTAAAAAAAAAAAACACAAGTAATAAACAGTATCTTATTCATTCATTCAAGTAAACAAATATATAGAAAATGAGAAAAGCAAAAAAGTAAAACATATTGCCTAAAAGTTAACTTAGCAAATAACGATTTACTCTTTCCTTATCTTACATGTTGTTACTTGTTTTTATTGTAATTCGATTTACAATATTTTTGTTTTTATTGCAATTTAATGCACAATATTTCATATTAAATTGTATCTCCATCATTTTTCTCATTTTATCATGCCCTTCACACTCTTTTCTTTCACGATCATTTCTCTCTCACCCTTTCTCTCTCTCATACCTATGTTGTGAGTCTCTCTCTCTAATCTAAACTTCAAGCATGTTATGCTTTTATATTGATGGTTTATATTAATAAAATAAAATCCCATACAACAAAAACAACCTTCCCTCTTCTGTTTTTTTCTCTTCAGCTTTAGACATCTCACACTTAATTCTCTAATCTAATGTAAACACTTCTTTTTTTCTTTTCAATAAGCTCAACATATTAACTGTATCAAATTTATACAACAAAAAACAACCAATTCACACCACAAAATTAACTAATTGCCCCAAATTCTTCAATTATTCAAACTAATAAATCACATAATAGCATTATCAACAAAAGAAAGCATTATCAACAAAAAAAATATTTTAACCCTAACTTATAATTTAACAATATCAAGACATAAATATAATGAAAAAAAAGAAGAAGAAATCATACTTGAGATGGGTCGAGAAAAGGTATTCTTAGCATAGGATTTGTGAGTAGGGGAGGGTGGTTGTTGGAATTGGTAGGGAGGACATCTGTTATGATTGTAAAGAAATGAAGAAGAAGAAGAAGAAATGAATAGGGATAATAGAGGAATTGTCAGTTTTTAGTTCTTTTAAAATCATCGACAAGATTTTCATCAACAATTCCATCAAAATTTTGACATTTTAGCAATACCAGTAGAATTGCTAGTGGAATATTTTATTTTATTTTTTATTTTATTTTTTTCAAATTCTGTTAGAAATTACTTATGAAAATTTTTCGTTGCTATTTTATTTGGTAAATAGTTATAAAATATTTTTCATCAATATTTTCATTATTTTCTTTCTAATTTTCTAGTAGTGTTTATTCTTTTCTATAGCCATATTAGCAAAGTTATTGCTAACAATATCATTGATGGTGTATAAAGAAGCCTCAAGGAATTTAATGCTTTGATCAAGCATATTAGCATGAATTACTTAATTTAATCAATATGAATTACTCAATTTAATCAATCATAGGAAATAACAATACCATGGATAATGTGTTTGAAATATTTATATCAAGATTTAAAAATTAAATAAAAGAAGAAGAAGAAGAAGAAGAAAGAGATGGGATTTGGAATAAAGCTAGGGAGATTATTTTTTGTGATTAAGTGATTTAGTTTAGTTATTAAAATTATCAAAATAAAGATATTTTTTAATTTTTCTTTTTTATGTTTACCAAGTATTATATAGAATTAGTTGAGATAAAATGGTATGATGCTTTGTAGTCTTTACTATATAGGTAACTCATGCTACACTACGATCTGGATCAAATTTCTTTAACATGATAAATAGGATATTCAAGTGATGATAGTGTTTTCAAAGGAGTAAGAAAAATCTAGGACCTTGGTCATTAATTTGAATGGGCTCAATTAATTTATTTTATTTAATAATATGATTATAAAAAAAACCAACAAAAATAAAAATAAAAAACAAAAACAATAATAGTTAATAAAAAAGTGCTTATCAATATTATAAAAAGATACTCTCTAAATATTCTTAAAATATTTTAATTATCTCATTTGATAACAAAAAAAAAATTGAATGAGAACGGGATAACTTCATAAAGAAGGAAAAACAACTCAAAGCTCAAGTATAGGTAAATTAAATATTGAAAAATAAATTTTAAAAAGACAAAAAAAATCTTACTTGAGTCAGCATTGAGCATGCTAAATTAATGGTTTGATCGTGAGGTCAAAATAATCTTGTATAAAAAACAAATAATGGAGTTTAACTCTCAAGTAAACTAAATAGTAAAAGGAAAAATTTTAGAAAAATCAATTAAAAAAATTTAAAAAACAAGTTGAAAATACAAAAAAGTCCATAGATACCTGCTAAATAACTTTTAATTTTAAGGGTAATTAAGTTATTTAATTGTGCTTGGAAAAAAAACTAAAATATCTAAAGTGATTTTTTTAAGGGTAATTAAGTAATTTTGCTATGTTAAAAAGATGGGAAAAAAGTGATTTATCCCAATCAATCTGACGATGACTTTTAGATTATGCAGAAAAGATCATATTAACCTTAATAATAAGGTTATTGGTTTTTGTTGAGAAGAGCAAAAATATATTTATATTATTTTAATATATAATGTTTTGAGTTTTGATCCACAATTTTTTATATTATTTTAATATATAATGTTTTGTGTTTTGATACACAATTTTTTAGTAGTCTCATTAAATATTATTTTTAGACTTGTAGTCCGTATGTGTGAACACAAATAAGAAAGATGGGATTTTAAAGAAAGGTAGGGAGAGGTCATTTTGGTGTTTACGCAAATGATTTTCTAGTTTAGTTATTACAATTATCAAAATAAAAATATTTTTTTAATTATTTTTTATTTTTTTATTCTTTAATTTATCTATTAAGTGAGTATTGGTGGTTGAGATGAGAGGGAGACTCCTAGTTATAGTATATGATTCTTTTTTTTAAGAAAAAAATAGATATGATATTTGGAGGGAAGCCAAGAAGAGATTATTTTTATATTTTGAGAAAATGATTTCTAGTTTAATTATTAAAAATATCAAAACGAAAATATTTTTAATTTTTTTATTTCTTATATATTTTTTTATTAAATGAGTATTGTTATAAAGTGAGTTGAGAAAGGAAAAAAATATAATGCTTTGTAGACTTTCTATTTAGTAAGAAAGGTAATCGGCTCACTTTATGAATATATATTACTCCTCAACTCCTAGTTATAATATTTTTTTAGAAAAAAAATGATACTTGGAGGGAAGATGGGGAGAGAAGATTTAAGTGTTTTGAGCAAATAATTTTCTAATTTAGTTATTAAAATCATCATAACAAAAATATATTTATTTCTCTAATTTTTTTATTTATTTAATAAATATTGATATAAATAGATTGAGATAAGAGGATATGATGTTTTGTAGTATCTCTACTAGACTCCTAATCATAATATTTATTTTATAAATAAAAAAATTTAAAAGAGATGAAATTTAGAGGAAAGGTGAGCAGAGATGATTTTTGTGTTTTCAGCAACTAATTTTCTAGTTTGGTTTTTGAAATTAGGAGAACAAAAAAAATTTTAAATTATTTTTTAACTTCTTTTTTTTCATATGTTTATTTATTTAATAAGTAATTACTTCATTTTTTATTTTTTTTTGCCACATGTAGTACTCAATAATTCACAATGTTAGTAGTTTACGTTGGTATGGATTTCATTACCACTTAAAAATAAAATATTAAACTATTAAAAAATTTTAAATTTTAAATTTATATGGATTTATATTATTTTATATTTAATTTTTATTAAATAAATAAAAATAATAAAATTTAAATTCATAATAACTTAGTTATTAAGACTTTAATATTATATAAAAAAATTATTTTAATTTAATAACTTAAAATTTAAAATATAATTTATATTATTTTTTAATATAAAAAAAAAATTCTTGGAGACGTGCCCAAGCTCGTTCTTTATCTCGCTGAATGCTAGATTTCTAAACAAGAAGGTGAAGGGAGAACCACTCGATGGAAAGAATCAAAGAGCTCTAACAAGCTCTACAATCAGACTAGTCAATTTCCTCGGAAGCTAGAACTATGAGTTCCACGTAGCCATGAACCTCTACCGTGAAAACACTATATAATTCCTACTGATCACCACTGTAAAGACGAGGTACAACATTTGCATTTGCATTTGCATTTTGGAGGTTTCTTGATCATCAAACAGACCCCAGCAGCCACCACAAAAGCAATCAAATTGATGCAGCAAAGGAAGTTGATATTTGGGATTTTGATTGATTGGCAATATGGAACTTTAGCTTTTAAAGTTTAAAGATCCTGAGCAACTATAAAATGGTAAAAATATTGTGTTTAAAAATGATGTTTCGAACACGACTAGCAATAAGAGCACAGCAGCCACTGCTTCCTCCTACCAGTTTAGATATCAGTAATGATGCCTTGACAAGCTGCCTAATCGATCCGTCATTTTTTCCGTATACAATATCTTGATCATGCTGAGCATCTGTTATTTTCTCTATAGCCATGTTAGCAAAGTTGCTGCTAACAATATCATTGATGATGCATAAAGATTCCTCAAGGAACTCGATGATCCGGTCGAGCCTGCTGGCCCTGTCACATTAATTGCTCAGTTTAGTCATAGAAAATAAGAATAGCATGGATAATGCGTTTGAGATGTTCATATCAAGAAAAAGAAACAATTTAAAGAGCAATCCACTCCCATGATCATGCACGTGTTTTATACACGCAGGTATATCAGCAAAATAATTGAATTACCCATGTCTAAGATCCATCATGCATCTCAGGTCCTTTGCCCCAATTTTAATAGAAAACAGCTAAAAATGTTGTAACATTTCCACCTCATAATAAGAGAAGCACGAATCAAGAGCACGTTGCTGGTTTTCATTTTCATTTTCATATTCATGGCTTCGGTATGATAATCTAGTGGTGATTTCTTAAGTACTCTTGATACCTGTCTGAGAGCCCATATGCTTTGCAACTGTCGAAAAAATTTGGAAATTGTGTGGAGCTAAAAATAAAAAATAGAGGAAATTGGTTATATAATGATGAATGATACCGTTAGTTTTTGGCGAGGCTGAACTGCTAGGTGGTGGTGTCGGTGGCACTGGTGTTGGAGGTGGCGGTGGCAGTGGTGGTGGCGGTGGTAGCTGCCCTGAAGGTGGAGATATTAACATGCCGGGCAGAAGACCAATGCAATCAGCTCCGAAAGAGCCTGGTAGAAAAATTCAAGTGTTAGGCCAATATAATCTAATGTTCAAAATCATAGTCATGGAGGCTCACAACAAAGTTATCACATCACTTCCCCACGGAAAGGTCAACGTTAAATCTCCGAATCACTTGATAATGATAATTGCGTGATTCGAAATTATTTTCCCTTCTCTGGCAAGTTAATCACCACATGGACACCACCATGGTTTAACAATGGTTGAAAGATGATAAAATAATTTGGTTGCCAAGGGAAGCCTGGCATACAGAATTTAGAACTTGGTTTCTAAATTGTTACGAGCAAACACATACAGTATTCTAAGGAAGCCAGAGCATAGGTTCAGCCATTTATGGTGGAAAGGAAAGTTTCTTACATTGTTTAATACAAGCTAAGTCTGTCTCGTTAAGGAGATTTGAAGAACCTTCGTTGCACTGGCATATATGTCCAGTTCCATTAGCCACACAAGTTCCATCACCACACCAAACGAGGTTACAGGCTGCAAAACAGAATGTCTTGGTTTAAGATCCGTAGTGTTCACAAAATCAGTGACAAATATGCTAACGTTCAATGATGTCTACGGTTTGAGAGATTGAGCGGTGGAGGTTGAGAAGCTGCAGGTGAAGGTGAAGCTCCATTGCCACATCCAAGATCAATTGTGCCTGCATGTATATACACAGTCATCTGGTTGTTGCTCTTATCTTGCCATATAAAAATTCAAAAACAGATATGGGATTGGGATTTAGTCTCTATGGAATCGAAAAACAAAAATAAATAAAAACCAAGCATGACACTGTGAGAACAGCTCATAAAATCTTCAAGACTTAAAAATCCATGGTATACTAGCACAAACTCTAACCATCGTCATTCAAACGATCATCAGCACCTCTCACTCAAAGATACACACACAGATAGGAGTGAGAGAGAGGAACTCACAATTGGGAATAACGCAAGAGGGAAAGGTCAAAGGGCCTATCTCTATCTTCTTCCAACCAGAATTACATTCACATTCAAAACCAAGCAGTGAAGCATTAGAAGCCTTGCATGTTCCATGCCCACAATTTATCAATGCACACACATCACCTGTACACATGAAAAGAAGGGAGAAAATCATCACCGCCATCAGTATATAATCAATCAGAACGTTTAAACCACAAGTAATTCCATGACCAAAACAAATACAACTTTCAACACAATACTGCACAAATAACCTGATTTCTTTGGGGAAAAAAGGTCTGATACACACACACACACACACATCGTTGCATGAGCATGAATTACCTTGTAATGTACTACTTACTGTCACAGCCATAAGGAAAAAGAGAAGAAGATGGACTTTGAATGTCCCCATGTTTTGGAATATGGAAAGAGCTTGGTGGTGCCTTCTGACTATTTAAAGCGGGTTTTCCCAATATAAAAGCATTGATAAACTCACTATGGTGCTATTCTTCAACTAAACTCGGGGTATTCTCGTCCTTTTAAGCGAACCCTTTTTTATTTATGTTCTTTACTATATCAGCTTCTGTTTTTTAGAATTATAGGGGTTCAGGCATGTTTTTACCATTTTTATATTCTTTAAGAATTTAACATTCCTCATGCCAAAATATGTTTATTAATTATATTTTATGAAACAAAAATTATATTTACTTAATAAAAAAACTTGAAGTTGAAAATTATCTAAGACATAATTTTGTTGATGTCCCTTCATAGCTAAAGATGATTGAACCTTCTAATGATTCAATGAGATAAGTCCCTGCAATACTTTTAAAAATGAAATTAAACTCCCAATTTCGATGATTTATGTTAAACTGCCCAAGTTTATTATTGTAGCAGTTGTACTTTTCCTTAGTGTGTTGCACTTGGGACAAGTGCGGCAGCATGGTGTCATGGGAGACCAATGTAAGGTGCCCTACAGGCGAGACAAGCAATGCAGGGAAGGGAATAGTCTTTCTACGTCGATTTTAGCAACGCAGGAGAGACAAATTCTGAGAATGAAAAGGCTAGAATAATTGAGAATATCGTTCCAGCTTCATTTGCTTGTCCATCCTTGCAGGCAATCTATTATCAATCCCCCTTTTTTGATATCTATTTAGGCAGTTGTTTGGAAATTTAACAATGGTTGCAACTCAAATATTTTTTTATTTAAAAATATATTAAAATAATTTTTTGAAAGATTGTTTCGGATGGAAATAGTAGATAGTTCCACAGGCATGTAGATAATTATTAAGCACATTTTCCCCTTACAGTGATCTTATGATATAAACAAATAATCCAAATTATGTGCCGCAACAAGATGAAGCATAAAGTTGTATGTAACTACTCAAATCCCTTCTTGGGAGATCCATCTTCTGACATTTCTGCGGATTGCTAAAAAATGTAAGATTAATTTATCCAACATGATCATGTTTTAGGTCATCATATAAATTTTCACAGTTATCAAATTCATCTAATTTAAATGCATGCACGACAGTTTTTCTGTTTAATTAGCGAAGAGGAATGCTGCACAACCTGCAGCAAGGAAGGAGCATCTGTCGAGTAGTTAAGCATGATTTTAGTGTTATTGATTATATCAGCAATCAATCCTTGCCAAATGGACAAAAATATCTGGAAAGGAATTTCGACTACATTACAGAAGGGAGGTTACAGTTGCAAAATAACAAAATGATATCTGCCCCTTCCAACAAATGGGTTACAATCAATGAAATCAATGTCAAAATACAAATATCACCTCCAGTGAAAAACGTTTGAAGAAAATACCAACCAGGAGTCTCAAGATGGGTTTCATCGCCCTTACGCTGATCCAAATTCTGAGAACCACTTCTCATGCTTCTCAATATCTGCTTGGGAAACACTGCGCTGAACCTTCCGCAAGGCCTCTTCAAAATCACACATCGCAACAGGATCCTTTGAAATCTCATCCTTAGCCATGTTCTTAATTTCATCTCGTGTCTTTCCTGCTATCTTGCGTCTCATGCCATTTAAAGAAGCATCCCTGCAAACATTCGTTAAATCATCTCCACTATATCCCTCTGTCCTGCGAGCAACTTCATCAACATTTACATCGGTTGCCACCTGCATGATAACATTGTTAATCAATTTAGCACTTTGCTCCACACTCCAGAGTGAAGGCATCATATAGACTAGCATGGTTGAGAGTGTCATTTGCAAGGAAACTTTGCAGCAGCAACACCAGACACAGCACACCAAGGGAAAGGAAACAAACCCAAGCACCGACTGGAGCTCTACATGAATCAACGATCTTATTCCTGGAAAGCAAACTTAATGTATTTTGAAAAAAATGACAACAGGTCACGCAGACAGGATGAGTTTGTGATTCAGCCAGGTAAGTGTTGAAGTGCAGATCATAAGATCAAGAAATGAAAGTATGAAGGCATTCTATAATCAAGGCATAATCAAAAATCATCATAATGGTTACCGTAGCATCAATGCTGTCACATGAAATTATGAAGATAGATCAAATATGCTCTTCTGAATGTTTGGATACAATACATGTTTATGACCCCAAGTCAAGAGCATCTAAATGAGTAGCCTAAAGACATTGATCAGAAATTCTTGCAATAAATCTAAAATGGCTAATCAATTTGCACCATCTGGCACGGCACTCTCTTTAGTAACAAATATCCTCACAGAACATTTACAAATGCCAGAGAACGCTATGTTGCAATTCTCATAAAAGACAAGTTCAAAAAATAAAAATAAAATTATTATGAGGGCTTTATGTGGATCATTGAAATTACAGCCCTTTCATTCAACTCTTTATTATTCACAACAATTGAGTTAAATTGGCACCAGACAAGTAAATCAGGCGAACTATTTGTATACCTCGGATTTTACTTATATCCTACCTTTTCTCAATAAAATCAAACTAGAACCAACACTTCCACTTATAAATAATTCAAATTGGAATTATGCAAAACCCCACTCAGCTATTGTCCACCTTTATTTTCTATTTGCCACCTTATCTTGCTTAGCATGGCACTTTAACCCCAGTGTTCGCTCAATTACATGGTTTATTACCAAGTGAAGGAATTTCCTTCAAACCCATAATACAGATTTTTACTACATAAAATGAAATAAGTGAATTCCATGTTTCAATTTATTCATGGTGTTAGAGTGAATTTCACCTACTCTCATTCTGATATCACAAAAAGTAATGTTGTATTATATTCACAATTTTCATTTTCTTGACAGAAAAGGGGAACAGAACAAAGGAAAGGGCAAAAAATACCATAGATCAATACCACCAGGTGAAAAAGTAAAGTCTGGCCTAACCATAACAACATAAAGAATGAATTACCTTCATCCAGGATATGTAATATATACCAAGAATCAAAATGGGGGAAGAACTTAATCTAACAATATGGCAAAATATAATATCAGTTGGCAAAGTCAATTACCTCAACAGTTTTCAAATTGATCCTAATAAGCTCCTTACGACTCTCGAATTTTGGAAGTGGAATGTAAATACGCTTTTCCAACCTCCTCCTGCATTGCATTTACATCACATTAGATAAAGCCAGAGCAATGAAAATGCTGTATAACATCTTGGACAGATTGCCATATACCATAAATCATAAGAATTTCAGAAGGAAAAAAATCTCAAATATATTTATGAGAAGACAATCAACAAACCTTAGTGCCTCATCTATGTCCCAAGGAAAGTTAGTAGCTGCCAAAACCATCACTATTTTCCGACTGCCATCTTCACCAGTGGAACTATTGTTTACACCATCTACCTGGACCAGAAGTTCAGACTTGACCCTTCGAGATGATTCATGCTCCCCTGAAGCCCTAAACAATTGAAATCATACAAAACCACATTCAATCTAATAATAGAAAAAATATATGAATTTAACAATCAGTTCTTTCAAAGTAGAACAAACAACTTCAAGAATTTAAATTTGTGAGAAGGAAGAAATCAGTGCGCGTGCGCGCACATGTGTGTGAGAGAGAGAGACAGAGGGAGAGGGAGAGGTTAATGCACATAGAAGGCATATAAAAATTTAATGAACACACAAACACTAACATGATGAAAGATGTAGGTATATAACATACAATCATACAGTCTACTGAAACTTCAACCTTCATGAGAATGGATAAAAAACTCACCCCCTGGCATTGCATAGAGAATCAATCTCATCAATGAAAATTGTACTTGGTGCATAAGCTCGTGCTAGATCAAATAAGCATCGAACCATTCGTTCACTCTCCCCGCGCCATTTTGAAGCTAAGGTTGCAGATGAAACATTGAAAAATGTTGTACCACACTCAGTAGCAACAGCTTTAGCAAGTAATGTCTTCCCAGTACCAGGAGGGCCAAACATAAGCACACCTTTCCAAGGTCTCCTAATTCCCTGCTCACAAAAAAATATAATTAAAACTAGAAATGAAAAGACCAGCAACATTATTTAGACAAACGATCTATGTCGATAAGAACATCGTCCAGCATATGGTAAGATATCATCTTAATTTCAGAAAACATGATGAATGGAATAACATAAAGAACCTAGAATCCACACATGATGAGAATGCAAACTACAACTGAAATACAGCTTCAACCATGCAAGAATACCTGGAAATATTCAGGCATCCACAAAGGAAGGACAACAGCTTCCTCCAGAAGACGTTTCGCTTCGCTTAGTCCAGCAACATCATCCCATCTTACTCCAGGACTAGTTTCCAAGACATCCCTTTCAAGCATCTCAGCCAAGTCAGGATCGGGTCCCTCATATTGCAGCCTCTTCTTTCCATCTTCAGCATCACCATTCTAACAATTGCACTTGCAGATTAGTTCACATGATGAAAACAATCTAGACATGAAGTATAATTCAAATCATTCTTATTACTTGGAATCTTACATTAAATCATCATGTGTGACACCAAGTGAAAAAAAAAATGATATAGACGAAACATTCCACAAATCCTATAAAAAAAATTAAGTGAAAAGAGAAGAGACCCCATGAAAAGGTATTAGTGCAATCCATCTGATTATAATAAAAAAGTCATTATCAACATCTGAAATCAAAACTAAATTTGTTTGAAAAGGTATAAAGTAAAAGAGTATTGTGTTTGTGGAGAACTGCAACATGGATGCCTGAGAAACATTTGAAGACCAACTCCTCTTAGGATAAAACTAAACAGATTACAACCACATATATTTTTCTTTTCTTTTTTCTTTTTCTTAGATTAAAAACAAAATTTATTATTACAATGATGGAAAAGAATAATACACAAAAAGAAAATAATACAACCTCCCGACTAGAAAAAAAAAAAAACACTAACCTAGTTCAAAATAATAGCACTCCAATCCCTATGTATATCTGCTATAGAAGTGCCATCAAAAGCATGACACTACAAAGAACCCAAGAAGACTATTTTATCCCACACCAGATGCTCTAATGAGAAATGGTAGTTAAAATTCTCTCATTCCTCTCCATCCAAATGCACCAAATGATTGATGATTGTACAAACAGCACATCTCCATAAAATATTATGATCTTTCTCCCTTCCAAACCCCACAAAAAAGAACAATAAAAACTCTTCTCCTAAGATTCACTAAATTCACGACCTCCTCTGCTCCAGATCACCTAAGATTTACTAAATTCAAGACCTTACTTAAGAAAAAGAGAGGGATATAAAGACTATCCAAAAAGAAATAAAAAACAAAAAGACAGCAAATTAAGCAAATTCTCTTCTACCACAAGTATTATTTCCTACTTGCCTATATTTGTTATTTATATTCAAATATATTATCACCACAGAAGTTTCAAATCCAACACAACATATCCCCAGGACCATCCAAAAGCTTAATAGTTATATAGAGTTTCTACCACATCAAGCTGGGATGAAAGGCATTTCCAGATGATAGAGCCATAAATTTAAACATCAAATTAAAATCACAACACAAAATAAAGGTCATTTTTTACTGTCTGATCCAGTGTCTACATATGCAGCAAGTACAAAAATACATTTCCAGCCCTTTACCATAGCCCCCTCTACGGCTTTTCGCCTATTTGCATCCAACAAAAGTCTATAACACAACATCATATGGAAAAGAATCTGCAAACTCTAAATGCAGGAATCTGCTAGTAAATAATCTTTCTTTTTGTCTGTGCAATAAATAGTGAAGAATGTTGCAAATACTTATACTACCATGGATAGGAGAACTTACAGCTGAATCTCCTTTTCCTGGTTTTCCAGTGACAGTGGAAGCGGAAGTGCCTCTCTTTCCGGTTGTCGATGCTCTGACTCCCGAGTTTACCCTACCCGAACCACCCGTTTTCGCACCGCGTCCGGTAGTAGAATTTCGTGTGGAAGCACCACGAGCCCAGACCCCATCTTGGGGAGATTTCTTGATACCCACTTGAGCAGACCTGGCAGGCCTCCTGCTGGCAGTGTCCCGACTGGGGGCCCTCCAAACATCAGGATCATCGATGGAAGCAGCAGAAGGAGAAGGGTACTCATCCAAAGGCTGGAAAAGAAAGGAAGATTTAGGATGAATGGGGGGAGAAGCAACGCGCCTGGAAGCAGGAGCGTCCTTAAGAGCTCTCCTCTCAGCATCCAATTCTTTGACAGCTTGAGTCTCCTCGGAAAGGGATTTCTTGAGATTCATCCATTTGGTACGAATTAATGGATCATCAAGCGTGGTAAGGTGCCTAAATAAAAAAATATATATACCGTTGTAGCATTCAATTTAATAATAATAATAACTTGCTAATTTAGATCCATAAATTTTCCATTTATATATAAAGAACAGGAATGGGAGTGGGGCTTTAGGTACTTGATGATCTGAGCAATGGCGCCGTCGAAGAAGATAATGGAAGTGTCATAGAGGCCTTTAAGAGCGTATTCTCTTGCCAATTTCAAGTGATCTTGCAACCCACTTAACACCGCCGTTGATGTTGCTGTTGAGCTCCCACTCGCACTTCCCACCATTTTTCCTCCTTTTTTTTTATTCCATAGAATCCCTAATTGCTAGCCTTTCATATTACCTCTTGACTCAAGCCTCCATCTAGTTTGGGCGATCGATCTCAGAGAAACACTCAATTGCTTTTGCTTCTCCTTCTAGTTCGTTGCTGCTCGGTTAGTTGGTTAGTTGACTCTTCTACTCCTGGAGTAGTAATACTGTATAGTTTACCGTTGAGGAGGAGGAGGAGACTGGCTGTGAGGTGAGGTGAGGTGAGCTAAAAAATATCTTCACCGGTATAGATAGCATAATAAACGGGGTCGTTTCTCGCTCGCTGTGTTGCGGAATCTCGGCGACGATGGGGTGGGATCAACGAGAAATCAAATTAACTCGGAGATACGAAGGAAATGTTATTTATCTATTGCTGCACTTCCATCATTGAATTTTATTTTTTTTCGATTTCATCCCTACAATTGATTGGGATTTTTTTTATTTTTATGCGTTCGAATACTCGATTTCTCCTTAGATATTCTGACGTTAGACTGAAAACAGATGGGTGAACTTTAAATTTGATTTGTCCTTAAAAGATTAATTCAAATATCAAGGACCAAAATTGATATTTTATGAAAAATCAGAACCATTCCTCTTTCCACCTCTCTCTATTGCTTTTCCGAAAAGGCACGGACAAATTCACTTTAATTTCTCAATTTTCACTTTTTTTGTATTTAGTCCGTATTTGTGTGTAATCAACTTGTGGAATTTAATTCAATTCATAAATAAATTTAAATTCAATTAATAAAATACTAAACAGTATAATTATATTATATTATATTATATTATTTGGAATTTAAAGTACATATAAAAATAAATTGAAATAGCAATCTTGATTATTTTGCTCTTAATTTAAAATTCATTTCTTTTTGTTACAAGAAACTTTTTTTTCTTTATTATTATAAGGACTCTTATATTTATTTAAAATTATATAAAATATAAAAATTTCAAAGAAGTTATAAATAAATTTGTCTCATGATAACTATTTTATTTGTTAAATATTTGTTGAGAAAAGTAAATAAAAATAAATATTTTTTTAAACAATCTCAATTAAATTGGTCTTTTCATTGGAACACTGAGAAACAAAATTCAAGAAATATTCCAATAAAAAATCTGATAATTTAATAAAATAAAACTTAAATAAAATAAATATTAAATCAAAGCAAATCATATTATTAAATAAACATATTAGTGTCTAACAGCATTTTGACAATATAAATTAATTCATAAAGATATTATAATTCTTAGTTATAATAATTCTAATGATATCACCGTACAACAAAAAGTTTCAGCTTTGAAATAAATTCTGGACAATTGCATAAATATTAGTTTTAACTTCTATACATTATACATAGAACTCCTCTTGCTAGTACTCCTTTTCACTTCATATACTTTTTGGCCACAGCTTTATGTTGAAGAAGTTATGGCTAAAAGAAGAGATGAGAAAGAGAGTAGGATTTTGGCATAAAAATGAAAAAAATAAAGAGAAAGTCAATGAAAATAAAAGAAATGAGAGAAAGCTTTTGGATCATCAGATTATATTTATTAAATGTCATGATTTTGATGTTATTGAATTTTTTTAAAAGAAAAAAATTAATTACGGTTGTTTCTACCGATAATTATTCCTGATAAGATATATAAAGATTCAAAAACATTTTTAATTCTACTTGATTTTGAGTTTTTTTATTAAAATATGTTTTGTGGTTAGGAACAGGATTTTCAGAGTTTTTTTTATCCAAAAACTTAAATTCTAATTTTTTTTAATTATCTAAGCAAATTAAGATAATAAAAAATGATTGCAGGAATATGACTCATCATCTGCATTATTAAGAAAAAAAAATAAAAGTGGATGATATGTTCTTTAATCATTAACATTATAAAAATGTGTTTAGATTTGGATTTTGGAATCCAATATAGCATTGCCTCCAATTTGTTTAAGCCATCGTAGGTTGCTATAATTTGTTGAACAGTATGATAGGTTGTTCATCATCCATTAATGTTCTTTTAAAAAGAGCACCAGCATACAATGTATTGTTTGCTTATGTTCCGAGCACTAACAGGCCACGTATGTATGGCCAGCCTTTTAGCTCCGTAAGTGTTCGGGTTATTTTAACATGCTAGGCACGATGGTTTCACCTGGTTTTCCAGGCTCTCTATCTTTTTTTATTTATTTTTTATAATTACAATGAAATACTCATTAAATAAAATAATATTTCAATAATCATCCGGTTCTTCTATAAATTTTAATTAAGATTATAGCTCTTATGATAACATTAACAATTACTTTATAAGAAAATAAAAATTAACCTAATATCCAAAGCTTAAAAAAAAATTAGTCATGAATATTTAATGAAAAAAATATTTATTATTATTTTTCATTGTCACTTTTTTTTATATAGTTTTGTCACATTAATTATTCTTTTAGCATTTTCAAATGGTTGTGAAGACATGTTTTATTTTTATCTAAACTTCTTTTCCAAATCACAATGATTTTTTATTTTAAAAAAATGCTTTTAATAATTAAGAAAAAAGACATGTATTCATCAAAACAAACAAAAAGCATAAATAAGAAACGATATTTTTTTTATTAAAAGAATGCATATTTCCCCTTAATTTAAATTGTTAAAACTCTAGCGTATATTCCTTCTGACTAGCTTTAAATTTTATATAAAAAGAATATGTTATTAATAAAAAATAAAACAAAAAATAAATGCATAAATAAGAAATAGGATTTTTATTGCAGGAGTGCATTTTTTGATTTCTATTGCAGGAATGCATTTTTTTTTCTTTTACAATTTAAATCATTTACTCTACTTTATGATGAATATTTATTTTAATTGCCTTATAATTAAAAAATCCTAAAATGAAAAAAAGAAGAATGGTTATTTGCAGCCATTATCCTCGATTCCACCTGTTTATCTTTCCTTCTCCACCTTCCGTCTTTATCACCACAACCTCCCTTTTTCTCTCTCTCTCTCTCTCTTGTGTGTGTGTCTATATATATATATATATATACACAAACAAAACAGATACATTATACAATATTACATTTATTTTATTGCGGACAAATTGAAAAAAAAAGCTGACCAAGGTAAGAAAAAAAAAATTCACTTTGGTCCTCTCACTTCTCAACTTCTATATTTTCGATCTCTTTAATTTTTAAACACCTTTCACACTCTCACATTCATTGTTCATTTCATTGTCTGCTTTTGCTAATTTTCTATATTTTAGTATATTTAGTTTTTATAATTTATAATTCAATTATTGAATTTTCTTTATTCCATTTTATCATTTGAAGCTATTTTTTTATGGATCTATGTGCAATAATTTGTTTTGAGCTAATTTCTCTGGTTTGTCTAAAGTGTTGTATAATATTTCAACATTAAATTAATGATAAATTTCAAGAAATAGAGTTTTCGCTTAAAAAAATAAATTGAGATTAAATACCAAAACCAATATAAAAAACTGACCCTTTTCCACAAAAGTTATATTTGATCTCTTGAATTTTTATTTTTATATATTTCACCCCTGTTTTTTGAAGTTATTTTATTTTATCATAAACTTTATTTTTGTCACGTTTAAGCGATAAAAAAAAAAAAGAAGAAAAAGTCGGTGAAAAAATTTAAGGAGAGACTAAACTCATGGGCGGTTGAATTTTGAACACCAATAAATTTGATTTTGATGTCTAAAAATATAACTTTAAGAGCATAACTCAACGGAGGTGTTTGATGATGTCAGAAAAAGTAGATTGGATTTCAAAATTGTTTTTTTAATAAAAAATATTCTAATTTTACATTTTAGATTGATTAAAATATATTTTGCTATTATAAATGGGTTTTTTAAGATTCATAGATTTGTTTTAATGTTTTTAGGTGAAAATGGTTCAAATCTTGGTTTTCAGAGTAAAAACTTAGTTACTAGAGTAAATTTTGGTGACTAAAAATAATTATTAGCATCTATTTAGATAGGAATGCGTCGTCCATTCTTTTGAGAAAGATAAATACTCTGGGATTTATAATTATAGGTCAAGCATATAGGTTTATTCTTCTAACTCAGACATGTTCAGCTTCTTTTTTTTATAACACTTCCTACAAAATCTTATTCGATTGTTTTTTTTTTAATTTAAGACTATTTAAGAGCTAAAAAAATGATTTTGTTAAAAAAAAAAAGTAAAAAAGGAAGGGAGCTTTGATGAAAGAGATAATTTTTTTTTTCCTTCTAATTTTGTAAACTAGATAGATTTTGTTTTTGTTCCAAAAAAATTGCATTAATAAGAAAAGGAGAATTTAAACTAAAAAAATAAAACTATGGAATTTAAATCATTAATTTTTTTTATAAAAGTCTATTTTTATTGAGATATAACTAAATTAAAAAAAATTCATAAAGCACCCCGCGACATTGGATAAAATACTTACATACAAACGTATTTTCGCTCCTTACAATAAAGATATACAGCTCTTTGTAGTTAACTCCTCCTATTATCATATAGTTTTCAATTCAACGTAATGCTCATATTGAATTATCATGTTAAAAACTAATTTGAAATTCAATCTGCAGGAGCGTAACGCTGTACTTAACTAAGTAGTATTGCTATATATCATAAAAAACCACTCAGCGTCTGTTACTTTCGACATCAATGGCCAATTGCCGGCGCCGATAAAGTACCTTCACTTTGTTCACAACATAACTATCAGCCTGAAAAACATAGAATTAATCCACCACCCTCCTATTATTCCAATGCATGCACAAACGCCCGTCGTAAAACCTTGCGCCAATCTGCCCCATCTGACTTCCATTTTTTAATGTATTCAGGGAAGAAAAGGGCTGAGTGTCACTGCACAATCCCATTGCCTACCAAATCTTCCAGTCCTCTCCTTAGTCTCTCCGCAGCAGCTTTACAGTCATTCTCTGTCAAGCCCCCAAATGAGATCCTAAGGTGCCCGGGACATCCACACGCACCTCCTGGAATCACAATGACACCATGCTTTGTAGCAAGCCAGCGAACAACCTTATCATCATCCACGTTTTTCTCTGGAAGCTTTGCCCATAGGTAAATTGCTCCTTCTCCACCTTTCACAGCACCTTCGCCCAGAGGGGAGAGTGCTTCCAGAATTATATCCCTGTTCTTGACGAGATCTTTCACTTGCTCGGTCACCCATTCAGGTCCCATTTCTAAGGAATAGAGAGCAAGGTGCTGTGACAGTATTGAAGCACAGATTGGTATGTTGTCTTGAATTTTAAGAAGTTGAGTTTGAAAGCCATCCACTCCTGATGGATATGCTATCTGCATGCAGCCATTACATAATTTAGCTGGCACCGTTGTCTTTTTCATGACATAAAAATAAAAATGCATCTACAAAAGAGCTGTCTGGTAATACTCCAATTTTCAGAAAAACTTGAGTCATAAGGAAATATATAACTTCATTTATAAGAAAACAAAATTTTCAGAGTTTTTATACAGTGATAATACCATCGTACAACAATTCTTAATTGATAACAATGAGAGATACTGGGCATTACTTACATATCCAACTCGCCATCCCATCATTCCATATGCTTTTGAGAAGGAAAAGATATTGACAATGTGATCTCCTTCTATACACGAGTGTTTTAGACCATCATACATAAAATACCTACAAGGAAAAGCCGTTAACATTCATAAATGGTACCGCAAACTTCTTAGCACAGGTAAACAAAGATGATAACTTTGATTCGGAAGTACAGAATCTCACATCAATTTTGGACTGCTTCTAAACAGTGTATAGCATTATATATGATTACATGATACCAACAAATATAGTTGACACTGTTTTGTGGAGAACTATACACAAGGAATTCAAGCTTACATGCTTCATCCTAACAACTCTTCATGAAATAAAAGGCCAGAAAAATCCTAAATATCTACATTAGATTATAATACCACACCACGATCCATTAGCTGAGCAGGTTGCAAGGTAAAAGTAGGATGCCATATATAATCGCAGACAATCATACCAAACAACTATACAAGTGACAGAGAAGGATGGTAATAGGATTTGTTACGAGTCAAACATCAAAACCATAGGATGACTTTCAAAAAAATTAATTTAATTTATTTTTGTCTCACATGTCAAAAAAAATATTACCTAGAAAACCCTGGTAATATTGTCCTTTCAAATCGAAAGAAAAAACTATAAAAAGCATAATAATACAAAATAAAAAGAATAGAAAAAAATAACTAGGAAAAATATTTATTTCCCCCAGAAAATTAATTTATCAATAAGGAAATAAAAACTGAACCAATTGCAACTATAAATAAGAAATTTAAAATGGATTTCCTTGAGCGAGAGCACGCAACATGACATGAAATTCAGGGAAGTCACTGCCTATGAAGCCTTCTTTTCTTCTTGTTTCAATCCTTGATGTCTAGTTCTTTCCACTGATGAGGTCACCCAAAATTCAAAGTCTTAATTGCTTTCAAGATTTTCCATCCTTCCCCATTTTAACTTAAAGTGCCACTTGGGTATTCCTTCTCTCACCAAGTTTTCATCCTCTTGTTTTTTCTTTTTTTTCCTACAATTGGAAGCATCAATACATACAGTTTCCACAAGTCTCCTTACTAGTTGAGGGGAACACACTCTTTGACACCAGTCCATCCTTCCAAATGCTAAACACAAGGGCCAGGTTATATTGATAATAGAGGGCCTAAAAAGCACACCGATGCTTTTACCTGGCATAATAAGTAGAAAATATGGACTTCTTAAAAACATTTCAGAGAAGATCAATATTCTCCAGTCTGTAAGTATGAAATACTGAAAACTTCATTGTTCAATTACCAGGTCATTGCTATTCCTATTTCCTACAATTTTCTTCCTATTTCCTACAATTTTCTTCTAGTTGGAAACAGACAAACATACAAACAAAGTGTGCCGATAAGCTGTATTATGCACCATTTCTCAAAGAAATATAATAATCATGTTTCAAAGAAATTCAATGCTAATTGGAATTCAGAAACTTCCTCTAACTTCGATTCGGATATATTCAAGCACAACAAAAAATTGACAAAAATCACCTTTAAAGCAAATCAAAAGCATTGATGCAAACAGAAAAGACTTACTCGTATGTATTATCTACAATAAGCCAGGATCCAGCTTCTCTGCATAGATCTGAAATTCTCTACTCAAAATAAAAAAGGTCCTACTTAGCAATAATTAGAACAATTTAAAAGCAACAGGATTAAGAAAAAGTATTCTCAACACATGATCAAGATCATCTTCCACAGAGAGAGAACCTTAAGAAGGGGCTCTGGAATGTAGGTCCCACTTGGGTTGCCGGGGTTAACAACTGTGACAACCTTTGGAACAGGTTTTGCTTCTGATAATGTTCTCTCTAACCAGTCTGAAATTCAAAGAAATGCCGATGAATGACTAACCAACATGCTCTGTGTGTGTGTGAGAGAGAGAGAGAGGGGGGGGTGCTTACTCATGGCTTTTCTGTAAATGCACATCAATTTCATATATTCCTATCTCAAATATTCTAATTTGTCAGCTGCCATTGACATACTTTTCCTCTAGGACATGTATTACTTGACAATGACAATCAAGAAACATATGAAATGGAGTAAAAACTGAACATTATCACAGCTTAAACTTAGGCATGCTTAAATTTTGTTTGAAATATATAACAGGTGAGGAGCACAATCCATGTATCTCTAGCATTCTGTCTGAAATATGTCTAAAACATTAATACTGAGTCACAGGACTTTAATGCACTTCAAAATTTTATAACGCCCTTTAAAACAGGGGAAGCACACCGTCAAAAAACTGTGAATAGATAGAGAAATTTCTACACCCAAAATAATGTTCAATAACTCCCATGTGGAATCCTGTGGTTTCATGTCATACTGGAGTAGAGTATTGGTATGGGAATATAGCCAGAATCTTGAAATGATTTACGCGGATTAGAAAGATAAGGAAACATGCATCACACTGAAGTTTCACAAATGCAATAGCTGGTTTTAAATTTTCATAATCACAACTCAAATTTTTCAGACTGAAAATGCAAGCAAGTAATATCATTTGTAAAACTTGATGGGTACTGCTATAGACGTCATGAGCAGACATCAATCAGTACCTACTGTCACAAAAAGTCACACCTCCTTGAAGCTCAACTCCAAAAGTGATCAACATTACTTCTTAATTACAGAAGTGTGACAAGATACTATGAAGCACCTTTCCAATGAGTGACAAATATTTCTAACATAAAATTCACCATTAAAACAAGAGATCTACGTTACTATCACAAAAAGTCAGGCTCTATGCAATGACAGTTTATGGAACTTCACCTGCATCAGGATGAAGCGTCTCTGGGTTGCCAGGACCCACCAGTATATTAGTGATGCCAGTCATCTGGAAAGACATGTATGCATTGAAATAGTATGGAGCAAACATAACCACAGAATCCCCAGCGTCACATAATGCAAGAACAATATTTACGAATGCCTGCAATTGAGAAGGTAAAAATAATTCATATTCTTGAACATATGTGAACTGAGACAGCTTGCCATGGAACAGAAAGAACAACGATTTCCTACAAGTCAATTAAATAATAGACTAGAAAATAAATTTTTATGGACATCTTTTACTGTGTCCTCTTCTCCTAAACCTAAATGATTTTGGGAATGAGTAACGTATAATTAAGAATGTCAAAGTTGGAAACACCTGATTTGCACCTGCAGTAACCATGACTGAAGATTTCACCAACTTATTTTCCTTTTGCAACTGCAAAGCAAAGAGCAAAAGAATAGATAATGTGTTAACAAATTTCCAATACAAGGGCGTGTAAGTTTTTGGTAAGATTTTTATGACTCCAGAAATACAAGTGTCCAACTATGAAAACAATTCCACTGCAAAGTCAATTAAGTTACAAAAGTGTTAGAGAAGGGATAACAGATAAAAATGACCGTATAACAAAAACAATTACATAACTAATAATTACAACATGAGTATAAACAGTTGAAATGCAGCACTGAGAGAATCAAATGAACTCTGCCTGCCTTTCAGATGCCAATGACCAGAACCGTAACATTAATCATCCAGTTGGAAACATGCTGAACGTTCTGAATTATATACCTTCTGTCTCAATGCCTCCCTAAGTTCAGGAATACCTTCATCAGCTCCATAACGGCTAATTGAAGGCTCCCATACAAGTTCTTTCACCTTATTCAATGCTTGTTTGGGTGGTTGCCAATAAACTACCCCCTGTACCACATGAAACAAATGAATCGATCACCACAAAACTTTTTTCATGTCTAATCGAATGAGGGAAAGAAAAAACATTTATATTTAGTCCTTATTAATGATGAAGGCACAAACAAGTAAAAGTAGCACAATTTAGTTGATGAACAGATAGATTTAAATTAAAGTCAAATATACATCATTGATACACATTTGTAAATGTGAAACTGCCTTCCTAGAAATTTGGCAAAAAGAATTTGACTATGCAATCTATGCCGAGCACATGACGAATACAGAGCACGTAGCATATCAAAAGGCTTTGAGTTTGACTATCCAATAATGCTGCATGTGATTGAGAACTTTTACAAAGTGGTATTCCAATAGTCATGATTTCACTTCATAGCATGAGATGGGATTTTTTTGTCCTAAATTTTGCAGGTGAAAAGTCTTCCTAGATGCATTGTCAAACAAATTTATGCATAATCTTCGCTCTACTGTTTAAAATACAGAAAAGACCTTAAAATCTGCACTAAACAAGCTTTTTCTTGAAGAAGAAAATTCACTGGTCCCGCTTCTCGATACCTCCATTTATACAACACTTAAGAGACAGAAACAAAAACAATGTGGCAATCTAGCGTCAAAAACCAAAATTTGACCATTTCTTCTCCTATTTCAATATTTCAATACCTTTACACAGAGTAAAAAAAGCAACATAAAGAAACATGAGGAAAGGGAAACTCAGACCTGGGCCAAGGACACAGCATTTTTCGCTCCTCGGACCAATTCCTGTATCTGCAAAACATATAACATGAAAATCTATGCATAAGGTATAATCTCCCCACTTGCACCATCAAGGTTTTCACTCTTTCTTTCTATATAACACAAACAAAATAATTTACCCAAACCACCATTAGCACGCATAACCGACGTTTGTGTCCACAGCATACACAAATCCTCTCTCTCTCTCTCTCTCTCTCTCTCTCTCTCTCTCTCTCACACACACACACACACACGCTATAAAAAGTGTCCCCAACACACAACAAATACTCATATGCAAAATTAGCATGTATGTGCTGGTGTGCATACTTATAACCAGACAGAATCACATAGGTAATTATCTTTGTGTTTTGACAAGGACCCAAGGAACCCAGAAATCCAAAAGAGATAGTAGTAAATCAATACCTGAACCATGATAGGCATGTCAGTCTCCACAGCTCTCTTAGCAAGCTTTACATAGGAACCCATCTCTCCTTTTCCCTTTCAGACCTGAACCCACCAAGAATATCTCACAAAAATCCCACAAATGAACTCTGATTCAGCGCAATTCTCCTACAACCACCAACCCAAAATCCCTCTTAACACCCCCAAATTTGTCAACGTTTTCCTTCTAAAATGGCCAAGGGAGAATGATGGGTTTTGCTTTTAAAAGGTAGAAAAAGAAAAGATTAGGTTATGAAGATGAGTTAGGCAGGCTTCAACAACCCCATCTATTATCTAACGCAAAAGATGCCACCCTCTCTACTCAAGTCTTCGTAGTTTGTACTCTTGTAGAATAATACTCCACAACTAACTGCCAAGAAGCTTTAATGCTTTTTGGGCCACGTAATTTTTTTTTCCTCTTACCACTTTAAACGTTGACAAAAATCAGTATACCGTATCTCAGCCAGCCACAACCCAGCATTTACGGTACGTTAAAAAACAAGTTTTGTACTTTTAAGTATAAAATACCCAGATTTGGACTTATCACAATCTCTATGTTATTCGTATTTTAGTGACACGGATATATATATATATATATATATATATATATAATCGAGCCAGGAATCTGGGACAACTACGCTTGAACTGTCAATTCATTAAAAAATATTTTTTTTCCCAGGTTACAATTAACAAGAACAGAGGATCTATAAACGTGCCAGTAAAATAATTCCCTGAGATTTATTTTTTAAGAAATTCAAATTAAAAGGATACAATTAAGGGAATTAATGATAAATAAAAAATAGAGACAAGAGAAGGATATGGATGATGTTTTATTCTTCTTGTCTTTTTGTTGGGAATTGAATTTCAGGTATTTGATTTGAGAGCATAAAGATGAGCAAGTGAAGGAGAGTTGCAAATAAAAGGGAAACAAAAAAGTGGAAAAAAAAATGTGTGGGGCAGTGGAGTGAGGATTCTGCGTGCAATGAAATCAGAGCCTTGCAAAAAAAGACAAGAACACTTCCTGGATGAATGGCTTATTGTTCCGCTCCTTTTGGCTTTCTGTCATGCAAGTGAAGACAAACATTATTATTATTATTTTATTTATTTATTTGTTTATTATTAATTTATTAGTTAAATATAAAACAAACCACACAAGTAGCACGATTTCTGTAACAAAAACTATTGTGTATCCACAATACTGTTTTTAGTGAACTTTTTTTGAATTTCATCATCTCCATGTTACTTGGCCCATGACATGCTTTGCTTAATCTGGATTTTATATTATCTTTGTTTTTTAAAAAACAGTTTCAAAAAATTATTTTTCAAATTTTTTTTATTTATTTGTTATTAAAAAAATTGATTAATGGAAAATACTTTCCGGTTAATGAAAAATATTTTCTAATTAACAGAAAACACTTTCTAGTCACTAAAAATATTTTTTAGTAAAAAAAAATTAACTTGGTTTTCAGAAAAGTATTTTTTTTTTAGCTGTGTTTGTTTTTCGGAAAGTGGTTTTCAAAAAAACATTTTCCAAACTTTCTTGTGTTTGTTTTTAGAAAGTGGTTTCGGGTAAATCATTTTTCCAAACTTTCTTGTGTTTATTTGTTGTTAGGAAAGTTGGTAAACAAAAAACACTTTTCAGTTAAAGGAAAATTTGGCTTGATTTTTAGGAAAGTGTTTTCCTTAAAAATTTAGGAGGAAAACACTTTCCAGAAATTGTAAAAAATTTAGAAATGTCATTATTTGCTGATTATATCAAATTTGATCATCAAACTTTTCATTGCTATATATACTTTGTTTTGAATATTTATTTTTCAATTTCATTTCTTAAAATTTAATTTTTGTATTTACTTTGGCCCTTATTTTTATAATTGTTATTTGCTTTTCTCCTATTATTTTTTATTGAAATTTTTTTCTATCAAATTTGGTCCTTATTCTTTTGATTGTTATTTATTTTATTTGAAATACTTTATGAAATGTTAATTATTATTATTTTAATTTCTTCATCTTTTTTTTTAAGATTTAATCTTTATTGTTTTGATTATTATTTATTTTATTTGAGATAATTTATGAAATTAGTTTTTTCAATTTCATTATTATTCAAATTTTTAATTTGTAAGATTTATTCCTTATTATTTTAATAAACTTGAGAAAAATAAAATATTAATAAATTATTTTTCAGTTCATTTTTCATAACATAACCAAACACTGGAAAGTGTTTTCCAGTTTATTTTCCATAACACTGTCAAACATCGGAAAATACTTTACTTTTAAGGAATTTATTTTTCCTGGAATTCATTTTTTCTGGAATTCACTTTCCAAAAAAAACAATTTTCCTACAAACAAACGGAGCCTTAATGAGATTCTCATGATATTGAGGGAAAACTCCAATACACAGTTGATACTTCATTTAAACAAACAAAAAATTATTTAGAATATTGCTAGAAAAACAAGGAACTAAGAAAAAAAACTTGAAAAAATCAATCTTTCATAATAGATTGTGAGGGAAAACATGAATTGTAATTTTTTTTATTTTTTTATATTCAAAGCATTTTTTATTTTTATTTTATTATTTAATATTATATTAATTAAAAATTTGACATGATAATTTATTTTAATTGGTTTACCAGGGGTTCATCGCGGTGTCAAAATAATCCTTAATACTGTGTTAGTGCTTAATTTTATAAAAGAAGAATTTAGTTTTATTTCTTGCAAAAAATTAAAATAGGGGGACCAAATTTGACTATTAGATAAAAATGGATGATTTTTTTCAAACTATTCATGAGGCGAAATCTTGGATTTTAAAAATTTTAGTTTTCTTTTTTTTATCTTATTAGTTCGAGAATTTTATGTTTTGGTCCAAAATCTTACTTTATTTACATTTCAATCTTTGAGTTTAAAATAATAGAGAAAATCGTCAAAAAAAAACAAAGAAAAAGAAAGAAAGAAAGTGATTGATTGAAAAGATTTTCGTCAATAAAAAGACAAATTTAATGTTAATATATTGCTTTTAATAAAAAGGGTGTCTTTAAGGTATTTTTGAGCTTCTATATTACTGAAAGAATTATGTCAAGATTAAGTTTTTTATTTAATTTTATATTTTTTAACCGATATAAACATGTTTTGAATTGAAAATTTAGTTTATTAAGATTATAAAAGTATTTGTAGGTGAACATAGGTCAAAAATATTTTTTTAATCCAAAGCATCTCTGCTCAATTTTCAAGCCACCTTTCCGATGTTTAAAATCTTAATAGATGCATAACATAATGTGTATTCTATTACTTAAAATAAAAAAAATGATAAATAATATATCATTCAACTTTAAACAAAAAAAATCAAGTGAAGTGAGTTGACTTTGCAAGTCTATAAGTGCAAGGTTTTTTTTTATTGGGCAAAACAAATCATCTGTTTAACTTTATAGTTTTTTTTTTAAGATTTATTTTTTTTTAGATTTTGATTGAGATGCACTAAAAAAAATTAGCTTGACATGATATTGATATTATCATTCAATTTTATTATGGTTTTTAAATAATATTATGGGTTTTATAGGAATTTAAAGAATTGTTTTTCATTTATTATGTGTCTAACTTGCCATAAACAAACTTGTCATTGATATTTAATGAAAATAAGATTTATGTTCTTTAAATTTTTTAATAGATTTTTGACATGATTTATTATATTTATTAATTTTTTTCCTTCAATTATATACAAAATATAAAAATTTTATCTTTATTTTTATATAAAAAACCTTTCTTTTGTGATCATGTTAGGTTTTAATTTATTAACCAATGCTTATACTTAAAAAAAAAATATGCTTTCATTAAAACAATAAAAAGATGCAGTAATAAAAAAAATGAAGTTTAGACCAAAAAAATGCATTTCTCCTCGTATTCGTTGTTTTTCATGCCAGTGTTTATTTTTATAATTATTTGATTAAATAAAAAATTTATTTAAAAAAAAACTACTAAACCTAACTAGAACTATAACTTAAATTGTAAATTAAACAATTTAATTTAATTTGACTAGTTCATTGGAAGATATTTGTTATAAGAGAAGACGCATCATATGTCATCTACGTAATTAAAACAAAAACAGTAAAAGTGCCTATACTAGATTCTTTTAGCATTTTACCTGTATTTATTCATTTATTTGATTTTTTATATTTTATAATAAAATTCTCTTTAAAACATTATTAAAATTACATTTAAAAAATCATTTGCTAGGATTTTCAAATAAATGGTAGTACAAATAATTAATTTACGAATAATTATAAAATAACTTATATTTTTTTTAAAAAAATCATCATGAATATTCAACAGAAATAAAATATCTCCTTTACTATTTTTATTAAATATTATTTATATAGTTTTTTCAAATTATTTATTCTTCATATATATATATTCACATAAAAATTCTAAAGGCATATTTTTTATTAAAATTTATTTTTTAGATCATAATAAATTTGTTAAAAAATTGATTTCGATACATGATTAATATACATATTTTATACCAATTTAAATACGCTCATGATTTTATTCAAGATTTCATTAAAAATTATTCTTCAAACAAAGTATCATGATTCTAATCAAGAATTTGTTAAAAAATGCTTCCAAATAAGTACTCTAACATGGCACCTTAATATCCATTGGTTAGCAAACTTTTACAAACAAAAACTAAAAAACAAAAATAAAAACCATCCTCACATTAAAAAGATTACAATAATTTCAATTTCATGTGGTTCATGTAATAAAAAGTTAAAAAATTAAAATTCAATTCCTAAAACACTAATCTTTTTTAGAAAAAAAGAAGTTACAGACTAATTAGACTTTGAGCTTAAGTCATATACATTCGCTTTAACAACTCATTTTGGTTATATATTTAAGTTTATTATAAATTAATATTTTAATCTAAAAAAATTATTTTTTATATCATAAATAATACATGTTTAGATTTATTGAATATGTTTGATCAATTTCTTTTATTTAATTCATTGACAATATAAAATTCTAAATGTTTCTATTAAAGTCTCAAATATTTTTTTAATTGATTAAAATTCTAGAATTGATTCTTTAAAATCAAAACTAATCATGGCATCCATAGTTCCTATATAAATAAAGATTGTCGAGGGTAACAAGAATCAAACAAGTATTATTTTTGTATTTTCTCTTCTTCTTTTTTTGCATTCTAATTACGTATTCTTGCATTATGTTTGTGTTTTTTTAAGTATTTTATTTTTTATTACTTTCAATATAAGATCTTATGTTGGAGAAAGAAGAGTTAATTTTATTTTTTTATAGACTTTGAAAGGTAGTGTAACCTTTTAAAGTGAAGTTATTGAAATTCTAAAAAACTAATTATAAGAAACTTGTTTTCAGCAAGTGATTGATAATTTAATTAAAAAAATGGTTAAATTCTTAACAACAATACTTATATTTCTTGTCTCAATAAATAAGTAAAACATATTTACTTTTTTATTATATTTTATGCAACCAATTTTAGTTTTTTTTATATTTAATGTATCTGGATTCTAGAATAATTAATTTTATTATATTATTAATATGATTTTGATCATAACTTGAATGCAATATATTATAATCATATAAAAATTGAACTACATAGTTTTATTGTAAATTTTCCTAACAGTCTTAAGACTAAATTAACTTATTTATTTAAATATTTTGTTTAATACATATAATATTACTTACTTTATAAATTTTACAATATAATCTTGGTACATGTTTTATTTGTGTGTTTTAAGTCAAAATTTATATAAGGCTATTATTATAGGAAAAAAATCATAATATCTTCTACCAAACAAATAGTGATTGTAACCAATATTGCTTCAAGAAATATTGCTACAACAAACACTATTTTGGTAGAGAAGGTTTCATTATCACTATCTATGGTGCATGATGAAAAACCTGAAATGTTTAATGATTTAAACTAAAAATAAAAAAAAATATTGGTTTGTCTAACTATTTTGAATTTGGTAAAGTTCTTTACTAAAGATGCATCAAAGCTATCAAATGATATATATAATCCCATTATTATTGTAGTTGTAGATGCATAAATGTACAATGATTTGTGTGCAAGAATTATATTTTGAATAGTTTGAATAAATATTATACAATATGTACAATTTAATCAATAATGTAAAGGTTTTACAAAAAGCTTTAGATTGGAAGTAAAAGGCTATTCTAATATAAAAAAGTTCTTAATTAGTGAAGTTCTTAACTCTAAGATGGTCGATTCAAGAACTATAATGATTTAAGTTCAAGAATTTCAACTCACATTGCATAACCTTCATGATAAAGGGATGGTTCTCAATACATCTTTTCCAGTAGCTACTATTATTAATAAATTACCACTATTTTAAAAAGACTTAAAGAACTATTTTAAACCTAAACAAATATTATAGGAATTAAAGATCTTATTATTAGGTTGAGGTTAGAAGAAGATAATAAGTTATTCAAAATGAGAGCCAACTCTTTATTTGCAGCCTTTAAAGCAAACATTGTTAAAAAAATAGCAAATACCAATTAAAAGAAATAAATAAATAAGCTTGTTGTGAAGGAAAAAGGCATTGTTAAAAAATTTAATGGTAAATGCTTCATCTACAATAAGAATAAACAGCAAGATAATAATTGCATAAATAGAACTTAATAAGACAACCTTAAGACGAAATGACTACTCAAGCCAGTATCACTAAGATTGACAATAACAAGATAGGATAATTGATGTCTTTTCTAAAATACAAGAGTGTCGAAGTAATAAACAACCTAATAAGACCAGAGTCAAACCATAAGGACGTTAACTATATAAATTATAAATAATAACAACAACAATAAGAAGTTAAAGAGAACATTGAGATTGTAAGATTAATGTGAGGATTAAACAATGATAAAAATAAATGTCAATGTTAGAGAATCCACTAATAATATTTCAAACAAGTATAATATAAACTTTTTTTATTACTAAACTACAAACCACACACAGAAGATTCCAATCGAATTATAAATTGTTAACATGATTATATTAGCTATCTTATTCGAAAAATACTAATACTTGTAAATGTTGTGAGGTATGTATGATTATAACTTATGTTAACAACAAATGAAGTTCCTTTTATAGCATAACTGTTGGTTATACCATATTGTTGGGCCATGAAAGTTCAAAGTATTTATTGTACCAAGAGTTATATAATATAAATCTAGATCAACCATTTAACAAGCAAAGCATTAAAAGTGAACAAGATAACAAATACAAAATACGTTAGTATCAAACATTAAAGTTCATGTTAAGTTTATATTATACTTATTCTTACACTATTAGTTTACCATTTTCACCTTGACATAATAACCTTAACTAAATATAATGAAAGACAGAAACATAAATAAACAAAATAATAACATATAACTTAACTAAGTAAAGTAAATGAAATGAAAAGTATAAACAAGAGATTAATAAAAATAAAACTTAAATATTATAAAAATATAATGAAAGAAAGCAATAACATGATTTTGATATGAAAATCAAGATGCCTAAATGCATGACAAATGCCTCTTTTTATAGGCTAAAATTTGAAACTATTGATTTGTTGACTAATTGTTGAGTGGGTGACCACATCTTGACTTGGTGACAATCCTTATTTTCTTATATGAGCAGAACATCATTGCTAACATTAGAATTTGAACAAACTATCTCCATAAAAGTTTTAAAAAATTATTTCAGCTTTCCAACAAAAAAAAAGGTCATTTGAAAATTCTAGAACTTGAGATATGGGTGGAACATTAAATACTATCTAAGCTGTGGGACAGATTCGAACTTCTCCATTGTTACTATAATTTGAACTTGAAAATGATATTTTTAAATCTTGGACTCCATCATGAAAGTTTTAGGCCTATATCTTATCTTTCTATCCATATAGAGTAGATCTAAATTCAAGTTTTATAACTTCAATTATGATCCAATGACCAAATAATATTTCAATTTAGATTGAACCAACATCTCTTTTCTAAACATGACATTCTCTTTGTCTTCTAAATTTAAGAAGTTAAACTCATTAATCAATCTTTTCATTTATATGACAGGCCTGCATTTAAGATGGATATTTACCATAAATTAAATGTATTTTTTATTCATTAGATTTGTTATTATAAAACATTCTCTAGTTAAGGAGTTATTGATACTTCAAGTGTAAAATAATGATATAAAACTTTGATAAAAATATATTTTTAAGTACTAATCAATAACTCTCAAATGAAGTGTAAAAAATGAGGTTATTTATATTCATCTTCAAAGTCAACTTGATTAATAATTGTAAATAGAGATAAGTTGATATTGGTGTTATAAGATATGTATATGCTAAAAAAAGAATATTCTCCACTTACAAAGAAGTATATGGTGAATAATTATATATGAAGAATTTTTCAACCTTAAAGGTGCATGGAAAAGGTCATACTAGAGATGATTTTTTAAAAGTTTCTCACCTTCAACAATGTATTTTATATAGTTCACAATATAAAAAATTATTGTCTCATCTCACTCATTGTTAAAAAAAATGAAAATAAATTTCAAATTAGTATTTGAAAGTGATAAATTTGTACTCGTTAAAAGTGTTTTTATTTAAAAGAGGTATTTATGATTACTTCTTTAAAATATATGTAATAATCATTATAATTGAGAATGAGATTAACAACAACAACAATAATGTCTATCTTTTTTTTACTTGCTTGAGTCTTGCAATACTTGGCATGATAGGTTGGGATACGTGAGTTATAATTTTATACAAAAAATATTTAATATTGAATTATTATCTATTATGGTTTTTGAGAAAAATTACATGTGTGAAGTTTATCTAGATGTGAAATTTACAAAGACTTGTTTTTTAACAATTAAAAGAAATAATGAACATCTAAATTTAATTCATAATAATATTGGAGATTAAACAATTATACGAACTAGAGGTGAGAAAAATATTATAATAGTTTTATAGACGATTGCATAAAGTATTGTTATACTTATTAGTAAAAAAGAAAAGATGATATTCTTGAAATGCTTAAACATTACAAAAATTAAGTTTAAGATTAACTTAAAAAAAAAAGAAAGAGATAAAGGTAGTAAGAAGTGATAAAGGTGGGGAATACGAAGCATCTTTATTATTTACCAAGTTACTGTTTTTTATTCACCTAACAAAAAGTTATTATTGAACATAAATATCAAATTCTAAAAGAAATTATTAGCGCTTGTGATGGTAAAGAGCACCTCATAACTTATAGCGAGAGATAATCTTGACTACCAATTATATATTTAGCATAGTACCTCATAAAAAGTTAGAACATATATCATATAAGTTGATAAAAAGTAGAAAACATTCTTATAAATATTTAAAGTGTAAGAGTTTCTTATAAAAATAGCAATGCCTTATCATAAAAGGTCAAAATAAAACCTAAAATTATAGATAATATATAACATTATATTCTTTAAAGATGTGTATTGTTACCTATTTTTAAGTTCCCATAAAAAAATGAGAAAATACAAAAAAAAAATATTTGGAAGAAATCTAAAAAATAACAGGAGCAAGAAAAGACTAGAAATTGATTGAAGATGTTCAAAAATACAAGAATTGAAATTTGACAATATATTTTTGACTAATGAGAACCCTGTTGATAAGAAAAATTCAATTTGAGGAAAAAAGCCCAAAATAAGATGTTTATGAACTCAATTAAATTTTATTAAAGTTTTAATTGAATTTATAGAGTGTTTGATTGTAAGAAAAAAACGTTTTAAAGTCAATTTAGATTTTATTGGGAATAAATTAAAGTTCAGGGGTTCAATTACAATTTATCCAAAGACTTGATTATGAAATTTCAGAACTTGAGAGACCAAACTAAAAAAGGTCATTTCCCATCTCAAAACAACACTATCATTGTTCATCACCTTCTTCATTACACAAAAGGAACCGTTGTCAGTAGGAAAAAGGAGAAACAATTAGCCCTAGTTACCTATAATACAATACATTACTAAAACATGTGGCATTCATTTAGCCATAAAATCATAGAAAAAAAATGCCACCACATGCCTGTTAACGTCCCTACAACAATAGTTGATCATTACCTTTACTACAATCATAATAGTTGATCATTACCTTTACTTCAATCATAATAGTCCTATATGGCTTTATTATTAGAAGACACATGAATTTCTCTAGATATAAAATCTAGAGAACATAAAGAAGAGGAAGGGGAAAAAAGAGAAAAGGAGAGTAGAACAAAAAAAAAGAGCAGAATAGAAGGGAGAGCAAAGCAAAGAGGAGAGCAGAACATGAGAGGAAAAAAGAAAAACAGAGGAGGCATAACTAGTAGTATAGGAGGAGAAATAAAAGCACACAGAAGGAAGGAAGAAGAAAAAAATACAAAAAAAAACAAAAGCAGTGTCTTTTGTTTAACACCACTCGTCTTCCTCTTCGCTGCCACCAATAACACAGCTAACACTTGCAGCACCCTTATAAAGCCACTACAAAGAGGTAAGAACACTGTTGATGGAAGAAACAAAATATAAAGGAGACATACAACACGATGAAGTAGAGGTGAGAAGAAAAGAAGCAATATCTGCTGCCATAGACAACTGCTGTGACAAAAAGCCATCGTGAGCCCAACCACTAGAGCATCTTCATTCTAGTAACACTCTTCTCCTTCTTCTCGTCTGCCCAGTTGGTCCTTTGCATGCAGAGCATGTACTGTTCATGTTTTTACAGCAAGGAAAATAATTAATCGGTTATTATGCATGAGAAAAATATTTCTTTAAAAAATTATTTCACAAAATCTATGATTTTTTAAAATTTTTTTACCTTATTTTGATCAATATTAGTTTATATTTTTATACTGTAAAAATACAAATTCAGTATTAAAATACTTGGTTTTTATAAATAAATAAATAAATATTTTATTTTCATGCATACGACCAAGTCTCTTTAAAATAATAATAATTAAAAAAATCATATTGTATCTTTATTAAAAAAAAAGTTTTAGCATTCATTTTGGCTTTAATAACCATTTTATTAAAGTTATGAGAACTAGCAAATTTTTAAAAAAATTCAAAAAAATTATTTTTTATTTTAAAATCTAAGGTTACTAACTTATATGTAAGTCGCATTCTAAATATTAAATTCTTTTGTTGATGTTAGAATAGTTAGGTTTTACCCAATAAGATTAGAATCTCCTTACTGAGAAAAACTTTTCTTAAACTATAGACAGACCAACAACTAGAAAACATGATAAGATATTAGATTTTATTAGACAATAAAACAACACAGCCTACCTTAAATAAGATGCATTTGGGGTGCTACTACCTTTCTTTTACATAACTAATCCCCGTACCTGATCTCTAAAACCAATTAAGGTTCCTAATGATCAAAATACTAGGTGATAACTCTCATTTCTTCTTTCCATGAACAAGAGACTAGAATTCCTTGTCTCCTTGTATTTGCCATATACATTATAATTTTGAGGGTGAATGTTAATTAATATTTAAAAGTGTATTTTTATCAAGGTTTTATATCATCATTTTGTACTTGAAGTATCAATAACTCAACTAAAACATGTTTTATAATAACAAGTCTAATGCCATAAGATACCTTTAATTTATAATAAATATCCATCATAAATGCAGGCCTATCACATAAATAAAAGGATTAATTAATGGATTAAATTACTAAAATTAAAAGGACAAGGAGAGGGCGAAGCTTAGAAAAGATATATTGGTTTGATCTAAATTGAAATACTGTTCAGTAATTGGATCATAACTAGAGTTGCAGAACTTTAATTTAGGTGTGCTTTATATGGATGGAAAGTTAAGAAATAAGCCTAAAACTTTTATAAAAGGTAAGACTCGATTCTGCTGTTTGAAAGTACAAATTTTAACAACAACGTAGAAGTCCAAATCTGTCCTCTAACCTAAACACTACTTAGTGTTCAAACCATATCTTAAGTTCTACAAGTTCAAATGACCTTAATTTTTTTTCCTCGAAAGCTAAGACAATTTCCTAAAACTTTCATGAGTAAGGTTGGTTCAAATTCTAACGTTATCGTTTTGTTTAAATAAGAATATAAGAATTGTTATCAAGTCAAGATATGACTATCCACTCAATAATTAGTCATTAAATCAATAATTTCAAATTTTAGCCTATAAAAGGAGGCATTTGCCATGCATTTAAGCATCTTAGTTTTCAGATCAAGATCATGTTGTTGCTCTCTCTTTATTGTAATGCTTAAATTTTACTTATATTAATCTCTTATTTATACTTCTCATCTTCTTTCTTTAACTTTTATCTTATTTATGTTCTAATCTTATTTATTTATATTTCTTTATTTTATTATGTTTAGTTAAGTTTATTATGCCAATGTGAAAATGTTACCTTAATGGTGTAAGAATAAATATAGTGTAAACTCAATACGGACTTTAATATTTGATTCTAACATATTTTGTATTTGTGTTCTTATTCACTTTTAGTACTTTACTTGTTAAATGATTAGTCTAGAATTGTGTTGTATAACAATTAGCACAACAAATACTTGACACTTTCATAGTCTAATTGTATGGTATAACTGATATTTGTGCTATGAAAAGAACTTGAATAATTACTAACATAAGTTATAATCATGAATACCTGACAATATTTGCAAGTACTAGCATTATTTGAATAAGATAACTAATGTAATCATGTTAACAACTTATAATTCGATTGGAACCTCCTTTATGTGTGGTTTCCAATTGAGTAATAAAAGAGGTTATACTATATTTGTTTGAATTACTATTAGTGGATCCTCTAACCTTGATATTTATTTTTATCATTGTTTGATCCTCACATTAATCTTACAATCTTAAAGTCTTCTTTAACTTTTTCTTATCATCATCATCATTACTAATATTGTTGTTTTTGTCGTTATTATTATTGTTATTGTTATTATTGTATTATTGTTATTTATAATTTATATAGTTAACCTTCTTGTGGTTCGATTTCGATTTTGCTAGGTTATTTATTACTTTAACACTCCTGCACTTGGGAGAAGACATTAATCTTTTAGTAGTGTTGGATGTTTTCACCATGACACAGCACACGTGTGATAGAATGTCAAATCCACTAGGAACCTTGTGAATGAAGCTTTATTTTTGTTTGAGAATTGTGTTTTGTTTGGTTTGCATGTTTTCTATTAATAAGATTGTTTTATTTATTTATTTATTTTTACATGTTTGAATTTCTATACATTTATGTTCATGTATTGTATAAAGTTGCCTCATACGTCACATACTTTAATTTTTAGAAAGCACATACGATCTTATCAAGTTAGGTAGGGGATTAACGATTTGTCTTATGACTATTGGTCAATGTTCAGATGCGTGAAACATCCAACTCATATCTGAGTGTCTGCTTCGTAATGGTGGGCATACCTGCCTTAACTATTCCTTGCAATGCCCCCACACTGTTTTTACGGAGATCATCACTATACAGATATGAAACCCTTTTGAGACTAGATAGTCAACCTACCCTTTGTCTCACTTAATGAATAAAATATATCGTTAAGTTATATGTGTTACCTTTTTTTCAAGACTTGTGATTGACACAATAGCCCATTACTTATGAAATTTTTATTGTAGAGTAAGAATCAAAATTCTTATTTCATCATATAAGGGTACGACCATGTGTCAACCTTAGAAAGGCAAACTCATCATATAGGAACATACTCATGTATTTATTATACATGTTGAAACATAGGCCCTCAACCCAAGATTTGCTACACCTGAAAGATGAAAAATAAAGAAAGAGCTCAATTAGAGGCTTATTATCAAAATGAAATTGAGAGCATCAAAGGTAACATAGCTAGATTTACAAAGCTGCTTGAACAAGTGTTGAGCTTCAAAAATAAAAAAGGGATTTTTGCATAACCTTCTATGAAAACACCATCAATCCACGTCCTATAGGCATCTCAAAACTTGAAGGCAAATTTAACGGCAGAACAACATTTTTTGCCTATCGCCCCTATCCTGTTAAGTCAAGCTCCTATCACCATAGATTTAACAATAAATGGACCCTCTCAGAATAGAACTACTAATTTTATAAACTACAACAAGTTGTTTGCTTTGGAAGAAAGATTAAGAATAGTTAAGGGTTATGATTGGTTTGATCCAATGTGAGCAGCTAAAGTGTGTTTGATACCATACATTAAAGAACTTTAGAATACCAAAGTTAATCAAATACATTGGATTGGAATGTTCAAACACTCACTTTCAATCCTACTTTAATAAAATGGCCAAGGTGATTTATGATGATAGGGTGCTGATATACTTTTTCTAAGATAGTCTTACTGGATCTGCTCTAAGCTGGTACATAAGACTAGATAATATTAAAATCAAGACATGGAAAGGCCTAGTAGATGCCTTCTTGAAGCAGTATAAATTTAATTTGAAAATTGCTTTTGATAGAACCATCTTAATGGCTATGAAGAAGAAAAACCAAGAATCTATGAGGGCATATGCGCAAAGATGGTAAGATAAGGCAATATATGTTTGACCTCCACTAATAGATATAAAAATGTTGATGTTGTTTACCAATACCTTTCAATTCCCTTATTATGAGCATTTAATAGGAAGCTCTACTCAATATTTTTATAAAGTTATGAGGATTACTAAAAGAATTAAACAAGCTATGAAGAAGGGAAAGATTGAAGGTTCTACATGAATTTCAGAATAATAATGATAGATGACTCTGAGGGTGGTTGAATAAGAGACAAGTTGAGAGTGAAAGGTGATGTCATTGGCTATATTATCCTCCGAACATCTTTAGAATGACAAGTGATCAAAAGCATTTGGCAAAACACAGATATTTCCAAAAAGCTAATCCAAGAATGATGATGAATTGTCAATTATACTGTTATGGAATTTTGTCACTTTACATTTTTTTTTGGCATCATATCTCATCTTTTTAATGAAATATATCTTTTATTTATCTTTTTTATTTTTGTTTTGAAATAACAAGATTTTTTTTAAAAAAAATTTTTGGCAAAATATTTTGATTGAACTCTAATATGCAATTAAAGCTAATCAATCCAGAAAGATTAAAGGTATTTTAATTGCAGAAATGACCTGATACTTGTTAAAATGATATAGGGTTCCTAAATAAATTATGATCTCATACATGAAATTGAATCACCCAACATGTAGCTAAGTTTTAGCAGTATTCATAATGACATGTAATGGATTCAGTAGTTATAGACTCATGAATCAATGTTTTTATAAGTCCAAATCATTACGCTAGACGAGGTCAAAATCTATCGGTTTACACCAACCTTGCTTGAAATGAGAAAAGACCATCTTTTTTTTTTCCTTCCATAATACTAGAAATATATCATTTGCAATCCCATTTTAAGCTTAATAAAATATTCTTAAAAAAAAACTATAGCTAGGATCACACCCTACACTCGGGGCAAATAGGAGAAGACAAAAGTTAATTAATAAAGGTTAAGAACAAAAGTCCAACATTTGAGAGAGAGCTAAAAGAAAGAAGATCTAGACTAGAGGCATGTTAGAAAACTTGGAGAAAGGCTATGGGAAAGCTATATATAACATGAAAATTGCCTATACTAAAAGGCATGTCAAAGATAAAGGAAGGAGAATGCCTATTAAGTCTAGAAAAGACAAAAAAAGTTTCAATCAAGAAAAGACACAATAAATGTCATATATCGATACCATAAAAAAATTGAGCTATAAACATGACTTTTAGCATTCATGATATATCCCTTCATATTATCAAATGATTGAGATTAGTTATTCATCAAAGAAAAAGATGAATTTGCATTATAACTTATGATAAGGGTATATGTCACTTCCTCTATAAAAACAACAAGAGAAAGAGAAATGATGAATAATTGATGTTGATCCTAAGTTTTTGAAACCCTCAAATACCTTTTAAACTTGTAAAATTCCTTTCTTTAATAGTTATAAACCATAGCTTACATTATGTGTTTTTAAAAACCCTCTTTGATTAAGTAAGCAATTTGAACCGATAAATGACGCTCTCAAAGTTTGAAGAGTTTTTTTTTTATAAGAATCCTGGCTTTATGGATTAAGTTACTTATTATTATGCATGCTGATAAAATAAGTGCTAAAAAAACCACAATTCTTGATAAAACCTGAATTCTAACTTTAGCATATTGTTTTTGAAATTAACAAAAAGGTCACCTTATCATAGACCATCAAAACCATGAAAAAAAGCCATTTAATCTTTTGATAGGATAATTTATATTTTTAAAATACAAGATAATCAAAAGACTAAATGTATTGAATGACGCGTGTTAGGTCTTTGACTAAAGAAACTTGAATTAAAAAAAAACTTTTACAAAATTGATATCTCTTTGATTTCATTTCAATAATTAGACTTTAAAATAGATATGATATTTGAAATATAAGAGTTGATTCCCTAATAAGAAAGATTATCAAATAAAAAAAACACTGATCAAGTTTGTAAAATCCTTGACAAAAGTAACATCAATACTTCTCAACACTTTTTGAGAAGTAGAGTAGCTGAGAGCAATACAGTGGACCCTAAAAAGGAAAAACAAGTAGTATTTAGATTAGTTAGGGGGTAATTAAAAAATAATTAAATGATAAGTCAGTGAAACTGAAGATAATGGTGTTGAAAGGAAGATAATCAGATGAACGAACACTGAAGGCAAGTTAATAGCTGATTAACAATCTAAGATAAGGAAGACACTAGAAAACCTCTTGATGAGTGTTGATAGGATGCACACAACTAATTAAAGAATGATTCTCAAAAGAATCCAAGAGATTAAATGATTTGTTAAGGTCTTTCATGACGAATTAGGCAACACACTTGGGGGTATTGTCAAGCTTGATAAACAATAAAACCATTAATCATTGAAGACAACCTAGGATGGGCACTGTATTTACAATAAAGTAGATGACAAGCACATGAATAGACCAATACATGGAAAGAGCAAATAAGGCTTTAGATAGAAAATAAAGGCAGCCTATGATGATGGAACATCGAAGAGGGGGGGACTTATGTATCAAATTAGGTAAATATATATATGTATGTCATCTTACCTCAAAACATTGCACATATATTTTTATTCATTATGGGAAAATCTCCAAAGAAATCCAATAAGAAAAAAACATTTTAAGTTAATAATAACAGAGAATTATGGTTGTAACCCTGGAACGAGAAGAAGATGATATGAACCCTATTGTTAGGAAAATCTAAAAGAAATAAAAAGGTCAACCTTGACATCATTAGGAGTTTTCAGGTCAACCTTACAATTAAGAAACACCAAGTTTTCAAGCCTTGTCTTTAAGAAAAATATAGTTAACTTCAGTCATCAAGAAGGATAAATGTTAGCCCTACAATTAGAAAAGATAGATGTTAGTCATGTAAAATCATAAAAATAAAAAGGGTATTAAGTGAAAAGTTTAACCAAACCTTATAATTAAGAAGAAAAATAAGAAGAACCCTACCATTAGAAAATTCAAGAAGAAGAAGAAGAATAAGAAGAAGGAAGTAAGCCCAAACTTTACCCATAGAAAAAACATAGATTTTGATTATGGTTAAAGGGGATCGCCAAAAGGGATCTCAGGTTAGCCTAACCACACACAAACATTAGTTATGGTTAAAGGGGATCGCTGGATAGGATCTTAAGTTAGACTGACCATTCAAATGTTGGTTCTGGTTATGATTCTGGTTAAAAGGGATTTCCAGATGGACTCGCCAAATGGGATCTTAGATTAGCCTAACACATCGACTTTGGTTATGGTTAAAGGGGATTACTGAATGAGATCTTAGTTTAACCCAACCATATAAATTTTGGTTCTGGTTAAAGGGGTCTTCAAATGAGATCTCAGGTTAGCCCAACCACACATAGAAGTTGGTTCTAGTTAAAAGAGACTGTTGGATAGGATCTCAATTTAATTTAATGACACATATTTTAGTTCTGATTAAAGGGGATCGCTAGAAGGGATCTTAGTTTTGCCTAACCATATAGATTTTGATTCTAGATTGCCGATAGGATTTTAGTTAAACTCAATAAAAAGGGTAGGTTGCCCTTGAAAATAGACCATGATGAATATGTATGGGTAGGTTGCTTGTGAAAATAGATCAATGTAAGTGTGAGGGAAAGTCACCTATAAATATAGATCGTGTGAGTGTGCAGGCTAGTAGCATATGAAAAAAAACCATGATAAACACGTGTGGGTACGTCTCCCATGAAAATAGACCAATGTGAGTGTGAGGGCAAGTCGCCCATGAATATAGACCATATGAGTGTGCAGGCTGGTAGCCTTTAAAAAAAACTAGGATGAACACGTGTGGATACATCTCCCATGATAATAGACCAACGTGAATGTGAGGGCAAGTCACCCATGAAAATAGACTGTGTGAGTGTGTGTTCTGATTGCCCCTAAAAATAGACCATGATGAACACGTATGGGTAGGTTGACCATGAAAATAAACCAATATGAGTGTGAGGGTAGATCACCTATGAAAATAGACCGTGTGACTATATGAGCTAGTTGTCCTCGAAAATAGACTAGGATCATCATATGTGGGTAAGTTGCCCATGAGACTATATAGGCTAGTTGTCCTCGAAAATAGACCAGGATGAACATATATGGGTAAGTCGCTTATGAGACTATGTGGGCCGGTAACCTCTGAAAATAGACCAGGATAAACATGTGTGGATAGGTCGCCCATAAGAATAGACCAATATGAGTATGAGGGTAGGTTGCCCATTAAAATATATTGTATGAGTGTGTTGGTTGGTCACCCTTTAAAATATACTAGGATGAACATATATGGTTAGGTTGCCCTTAAAAATAGACTAATATGAGAGTGAGGGCAAATCGCCCCTGAAAATAGATCAAGATAAATATGCATGGGTAAGTCGCTCGTGAAAATAGACTAGTGTGAGTTTGTGGGTCAATCACCATTGAAAATAGACCAAGATGAATATGTGTGAACAGGTTGCCTATGAAAATAGACTAAAGTGAGTGTGTGTGGGTAAGTCACCCTTGAAAGTATACCAATTTTCTTCAAAATGGATAGGTCACCTAAGATAATGAGATCATTTTTTTTCTTTATAAACTTACTATGCAAGACATTGATGATGTTTTACTTTATAAGCATTGTAAATAAAAGGCATTTGTTGTTATCCATTTTTGGGCTCCCATAAAAAAAAGGAGAAAATAAAAAAAATAAAAGAAATATTTGAAAGATATCCAAAAAATAACAGGAGCGAGAAAAGGCTAGAAATTGGTTGATGAGATTCCAAAGATATAAGAATTGAAATTTAACATTATATTTTTAACTGATGAGAACCTTATTAATAAGAAAAAATCAATTTGAAGAAGAAAAGCCCAAAATGATATGTTTATGAACTCAATTACATTTTATTGAAGGTTTAATTAAATTTATGTAGGGTTTGATTGCAAGAGAAATATTTTAAAGTCAATTTGGGCTTTATTAAGAAGAAATTAAAGTAGAGGGGTCCAATTATAATTTATCCAAGGACTTGATTATAAAATTTTAGAATTTGAGTGAACAAACTGAAAAAGGTCATTTCCCATCTCAAAACGGCACTGTCACTATTCATCACCTTCTTCATTACACCAAAGGAGTTGTTTTCAGCAGGAAGATGCAGAAGCAATTAGCCCTAGTTGCCCACAGTGTAATACATTACTAAAACATATGGCATTCATCTGGGTATAAAATCAAAGGAAAAAAAATGTCGCCCCATGCCTACTAACATCCCTAAAATAATTGTCACCATTACCTTTACTTCAACCATAACAATCTTAGGTAGCTTTGTTATAGATATAAAAACTATGGAACAAAGAGAAGATGAGGGAGGGAAAAGAGAAAATAGAGGGGAAATAAGAGAGAAAATGAGAGCAGAAGAGAGTAGAGCATAACATAATAGAGGGGAGAGCAGAACATGAGGGGAAAAAAGAAAGACAGAGGAGGCATAACGAGCAATACAAGAGGAGAAATAGAAGCATACAAAAGGTAGGAGGAAAAAGAAAAAAATACAGAAAAAACATAAACAACATCCCCCACTTACACCACTTGTCTTCCTCTTTACAACCATCAGTTGCATTGCTAGCATCAGCAGCACCTCTATAAAGCCACTATAGAGAGTCAAGAACACTATTGATGGGAAAAACAAAATATAAAGGCAATCGACAATATGATTAACTAGGGGTGAGAAGAAAGAGAAGCAACGTCTGCCACCACGGCCAGTTATCACGACAACAATACCACCGTGAACCTAGCTACCAGAGCATCTCCATTCGAGGTAACACTCTTCTCCTTCTTCTCGTTTGCTTGGTCGGTCTCTTGTATATAGAACATGTACTATTCATGCTTTTGCAGCAAGAAAAATAATTGAGTGGTTACGGTGTATGAGTAGAGTAACTCGTTAATTATAATCAGCGAGTTACTGTGCTCAACACAGTAACCAGTTACATGTATTTAAAAAAAATTCTTCAAAAAATTATTTTATAAAATTTGTGATTTTTCAAAAATGTCTTACTACATTCTGATTAATAGTGGTTTGTATTTTTATATTTTAAAAATATAAATCCAGTATTAAAATACCTGATTTTTATAAAAATATATAAATAAATAAAAATATTTTGTTTTTGTGCATACAACTAAATCTCTCTAAAATAATAATAATAATAATACAAAATCATATTGTATCTTCATACAAAAAAGTTTTAACATATATTTTGGCTTTAACAACTAGTTTATTAAAGTCAAGAGAGCTAACCAATGTTTCAATTTTTTTTAAAAAATATATTTTATTTTCTTTAATATATGGGGTTCCGACCTTATATGTAAGACGTATTTCAAATATTAAATTATTGTGTTGGCGTTAGAATGGTTAGGTTCTACCTGATAAGATAAGAATCTCCTTACTGAAGAGGACTTTTCTTAAATCTTAGACGGACTAACAACTAGAAAATACGACATGATGTTAGGTTTTATTAGATAATAAAACAATGTGGTTTACCTTAGGTAGGGTGTATTTAAGGTGCTAATACCTTCTCTTTACGCAACCAATTCTCATACCTAATCTCTAAAATCAGTTAAGGTTTTCAATGATCGAAATACTAGGTGACGACTCCTATTTCTACTTTCCATAGATAAGAGACAAGAATTTCTTGTCTCGCTATATTTTTCATATACATTACAATTTTGAGGGTGAATGTTTTCATTGCAAGATGCACATGTGCGACAATGTGTTTCATTTTAAAAAAGCATAAGACATTCTTCCACTTAAAAAGATGAAGGAAGGAAAGATTAAGTAGTCATGTAAAATAGAAGATGATGAAATTGAGTGAAAAAATAGTAAAGGGGTATAAAATAACAAAAAAAAACATGGCATGATTTTCTAACTTAGTATTAGAAAATAAACCTTGAAATTATTTATAGACAATGTCTTATCTTAAAGCTTTTTATTAGAATGAGGTATTCAATAGTAAAATTAAATCTAATATGTAAACTAATATATTGAAATTAGTGGATCTTTCACTTAGAACTAAATTATTAGGTTATAAATGGATCTTTAAAAAATGATGGAAGTTGATGGAACTATTAATAAATAAAAAAGAGAGACTTGTTATCAAATGATTCAAAGAACAACAAATTATAGACTATTTTGACACATACTTGTGTAAATGATAAATTCCATACAAATATTAATAATCATTACAACTATGACCATGCTTCAAATATAATATACTACAAAAATATCTTTCTTAAATGGAAACCTAGATTAAGAGGTTTATATAAAATAACCGAAGAGGTTTATTATTAAAGGGAAAAAAAAGATAATTTTTAATCTTTTTGATTATATATGGTTTGAAACAGTCACTTAAATAATAGTATAAAAAGTTTAACAAGGTTATATTATCAAATAGGTTTAAAATCATTAAGATTAATAAACGTGTTTTATATATAATAAAACATAAAAAAGATTATATCATTGTATATCTCTATATAGACGACGTTAATTTTAGACAGAATTGAATACACAATCAAATCTATAAAGAAAATATTACTTATTAAGTTCGATATGAAAGATTTAGGTGTTGCAAACATCAAACATTAAATAAAATTTTTTAAGATGTTTGCCTATAAAGATAAAAGATTACAATGGTGATCACCTTATCTACCTAACTAGAGACCCTTAAATCTAGATTCCAAGAAAAAGAACTAATACATACATCATTATCAATAACACCTCGAAATAATAATTTTTTACTTATTCTTGTGATTAAAAAGGTGTTAGTTATAGCTTGAAAAGGGTGAATTATGCTTTTAATGATTTTTATATCTTTGTTTACAAAGTAAAGTAACATAATTCTTCTAATGAAATATCACTCATTTGAGTGAAAAATATGATCATTTCTTTAAAAATTTCAAAATATTGAGTTCTTTAAAGTACTTATAAAATAAAAAGTTGTTCATTGATTAGTTCTTAAAAGTGTATTATTATCAAGGTTTTATATTAGCATTTTGCACTTGAAGTATCAATAACTCATTAACTAAAATATGTTTTAAAAACAAGTCTACTACTATAAGATACCTTTAATTTATGGTAAATATTCATTTTAAATACAGGTCTATCACATAAATTAAAGGATTGATTGATGAGTTCAACTACTGAAATTAAAAAGACAAAGAGAGGGTGAAACTTAAAAAAAAAAGATACTTGTTCAATCCAAATTAGAACACTATTAAAGTCATTGGGTCATCATATCTGGAGCTGTAGATATTGGATTTCAATTTGGTTTATATGACTAGAAAGCTAAGACATAGGCCTAAAATATTTATGAGAAAGTAAGACTTAATTTTTCTATTTGGAAGTTCAAATCTTAGCAATAATAAAGAAGTCTGAATCTGTCCTACAGTCCAGGCACTGTTCACTGTTCAGCTTATATCTTAAGTTTTAGAAGTCCAAATGATCTTAATTTTTTAAAAAGTTGAGACAATTTTCTAAAAATTTCATGAATCAAGTCTGTTTAAATTTTAATGTTAGCAATAATATTTTATTCAGATAAGAAGATAAGGATTGTCACCAAGTTAAGATGTGGCCACCCACTTAACAATCAGTCAACAAATTAATAATTTCTAATTTTGGCCTATAAAAGAAGGCAATTGCCATGTGTTTATGCATCTTGATTTTCAGATCAAGATCATGTTCTTGCTCCTTTCTTTATATTTCTTTTGTAGTGTTTAAGTTTTGCTTTCATTAATATCTTGTTTACACCTTTCATGTCTTTTCCTTTCCTTTACTTGGTGAACTTATGTCTTATTTATGTTTTAATCATGTTTATATATGTTTCTCTTTTTGATAATGTTTAGTTAAGTTTATTATGTTAATGTGAAAATATTACACTAATAGTGTAAGAATAAGTATAGTATAAACTCAACATGGACTTTAATGTTTAATATTAATATATTTTGTATTTACTATCTTGTTCACTTTTAATACTTTGCTTATTAAATGGTTAATCTAAATTTATTTTGTATAACATTTGGTACAACAAATACCTTTCATCGCCCAACCGTATGATATAATTTACACTTGTGTTATAAAAAGAACCTGATTTGTTGTTAACATAAATTATAATCATGGATATCTGATAACATTTACAAGTATTAATATTATTCGAATAAGGTAACTACTATAATCATGTTAACAATTTCTAATCCAATTGGAATGTTTTTTGTGTGTGTTTTTAGTTGAAATGCTATCAGTAGATTCTCTAATTTTGACATTTGTTTTTATCATTGTTTGATTTTCATATTAATTTTACAATCTTGAAGTCCTCTTTAACTTATCATTATTGTTGTTGTTATTTATAATTTATATAATTAACCTTTCTGTGGTTCAATTCCAGTTTTGCTAAGTTATTTATTATTTTGACACTCTTATATTTGAGAGAAGACATTAATTTTTTGGTCGTGTTATTCATAGCTAAAGTAAAAATAACCATGAAAAAACAAAGAAAAAATTCTAAAAAGAGAAATAAATGAGTGTTATTGTCATGAAAGGTTGAATAATTCAATGCATCACATTTACTAATTATTAATTATCCAAATAAATCCAATATTAATTCACTAAAAAGAGTTAAAAAAAAACTAACTATCATAGTATAGTAATTTATCAATTCATTTTCTTTCTATTAATCTTTAGGTTTTCATATACTAGTTATATAATCTTCATTCATGTGAAGGATTTTAGAAAATTAGTTTACGAGCATGCTAAGTTAATTCATTTTATTATACTATTACTATTATTCTGCTTAGAACGTGCATGCAACGCTATATATTATGCTGGTATAAAAAATTGAACTACACAATTTATTATAATTGTTTTCATGAAGTTCTTATTTAAAAAATCATGTTGCTGATAATGAGACATGCTTTTTTTTTTCAAAGTAAAAAAGAAATACATGAATAAAAAAGGAAATTTTAAGTAAAAATATTTTCTCTCTCCATAATTTAAAGCATTGGATTTCTTACTAAATTTTATTTTAATTGTCATAAAATTCAATAAAAAAATATACTCATATTATTTTTATGATTGAGACTATATGCTCCCATCTTGTTATTATTTACTATATACTCCCATCGCATACCAACATACATTCATGAATATCATGAATATTATTGTATGTATTATCTCAATTAAGTGTCCATATTAAATATTTGAGAATGTAATAAAAATTATTTTTAAAGTATTTTTTATGAAAATATATTAAAATAATATATTTTTTTAAAAGTTATTTTTAACATAAAAACATAAAATTGTTCAAAAATATAAAAATAATATTTAAAGCTAAAAAATATATTTTTTTAAAAAATATGATTGAATTGCAATGTTAAATACCATCTAAATATAAAAATAAAGTAATTGAACTTAGTGACCGGGAAAAAATGCATAGGATTTAAAGTTTGAAGATAGATTTGAATTTGTTCATCACATGAGTGGTGTTTGGATTTTATTGATTCTATCAATCAAGTGCATCAAATATTTTTTTTTTTACAATAAACTTTTTAAAATTTTGTCAAATCAAGTGTATTCCTTGGTACATGTAAAAAATGTTTTGTTAAATAATTTATGTAAGCATGCATTTAAACAATTTGCAAATGATCATAACCAATGATTGTAAAACGAGAGTGATAATTAAGAAGAGTATATTTAACCCTTCAGATTTGGAGTTTGATTCTCATACTTGAAAAACTTCCTCCTCTTCTTTACCTGAAAACCCTAATCTGTGACGGATCCGACGACGACTATCACAATTCAATGGCCGTGCAATCACGGTGGCTACAGTTTTTTCAAGTGGCTCGATTTACCTTTTCTGTGAGCGTGGAAGCTCATAATCCTTGAGTTGCCATGGAAGTGACTACATATATAAAACCTATTCTGTTCTGCAATAGTCTTCACATCCCTTTTTCTTAATCATTATTATTTTAGTGTTTTTTTATTTATTTTGTGTCTATATATAGATCTAGATTTTTTATATATAAATCTCTTTTCATTATTATTTTAGTTTGATCCTAATCTCTCTCTCTCTTTTTTTTTTTTTATGAATAAGGTAATATTATCTCAACTGAGATATAGTAATGCGATCCATCGTGTAATCATTTTTTACATAGAGAGCCCCAATTAAAGAATTTCAAAGGATTTTTTTACCTTTTAAATAATTAAAAGGATTCTAATTATTGTCTTGAAAATCATTCAATAACAAATAATTTCTATGAATATATATATATATAGTTTATTTGTATTAATGAAATTACAATTTTTTTTTCTAAAAACAAAGATGCGTATAATTGATAAACTCCCGAATCAGTTTAAAGGAATGGGACTTGGGAGTGAGCTTTTAATTAAAAGTCCCAAGCGTTTAACGTCAAAGGTTTGTCACCCATCATGTGGGGGACAGCTCACGCTGAAGACATTAATTAATAATGCATAAAGCTGGTCGTTCACGTGTTTGTTTGTAATAAAAACTCCCGTTGCCATTTCAAATTTTGAATCACTCGAGTTTGATCGATCCAGCTCCTTCCCTCGACGCTTCCTTTTATGTGCGTGTATATATAATAAAAAAAAACAGGTAGAAATTTAATATCATCATATTCCTTTTTATTTTTTTTTGGGTGCTTTGGCATCGTGGCAAAATATATTTTTAAAACTGTTTTTTATTTTTAAAATTATTTTTAATATTAATATATTAAAATAATTAAAGAATGTTAAAACACTTAAGCGTTGATATAAATGCAATGCCAAACAATCTCTCAATCATAAAAAAAAATAGTTTGATTTGTTAAATAATTTCTATTTTTTTCATACTGTATCTCATATAAAATTATATTTTAAATTTTAATTTGTAAAAGTTAAAATAATTTATTTTTTATTTATAGAGATATATTTTATTTATTTTATATACAAAAAGTCATCACATAATAGTTTTAATCAAATATATATTTTTTAAACTGTAATTAAAATTATTATTTTAAAAATCTAATTTTTTTATATCTCAATCATAAAAGCTATCAATATGCATATCACACACTAAATTAAAATTGGATATTTTTGTTTTGATTTACGTGGGGTGTCTGGGCCAGTTTACGCGCACCACGACTAATCCCCACGGCCCACTGAATACCCTGCAAACCCAGTAGGCATGTAAGGCACCGGGGGGGTGACAGACGTGCACGCCAGAGCTCGAACCCAGGTGCAGTGGAAGGAGACAATCCCCTTCCACCGCTAGGCCAAGCCCTAGAATGCAAATTGAAACTGGATACTTGATAAATACCATTGTTCCATTATTAAAGAAAGAAAGAAAGAGAAATTACAAACCATCTAGGTGGTGGTCAAGTGGTAAGGACTTGGGATCAAAGGGTTTGCTCTCTTTGTGCTCTCTTACATGATTTAAAATGCAAGTGCATTTTCAAGCTTCGAACGGCTCCAAAAACAGTCCTCGCCTTTTCTCCATTATTTTAAAAAATTCATACTATTATTATCACCACCCACCGCTGTTCTCTATTGGAAGACACGGCTAAGAAAATCGAAATCATCGTCATCATCAATCAATATGTTGTTATTCCGTGTCTAAGCTTAGATTGTAAATAATGAAAACACCTTAATTTCAAATTACAATCAAGTAATCGACAAATTAAATTCAGAATCTCAAAAGGTCAGCTAGTTAAATTCTTAAAAGGAATTTCTCATAATCCATTCAGATTAAAATCAACAATTCTCGGACTTTACTTTTTCAGTCAAATAATAACGATGTCTTGTTGATATTTTTTGGAGGTAATAAATGAACAGTTGTTTAGGAGTTAACAACATTAAAATATTACATCATCTCGGAGAAACTAGAATGCCATTTCTCATGTTTTTTAAACCAACACTGTCCCGCCCTGACTTCTTCAGTTCTTCTTCATTGCTCTCTTCCATCCTTTGCTTTGTGAAGATATAGCACACAACTGCAGGTCTCTTCCTTTTTAATCTATACATTCACATTTGTGAGTTTGTAAGCTTACATTTTCACCACGATGCATATGATTGTTGCCGGCGTGTGTAGCCTTTTTCTGCGTTCTTCGGGTTTTTGGCGATAATATGGTTTTTGGCTTGCTAGATCGATACGGGTTTAATGGTTTATTTGCAATTTGTGAAATTTTGAAGGTTTTTGGACATGGGTTTTGGTTAAAGATAGGCTTTTTTTTCCTCTCTTAGAAAGTCTGGAGAAGTGAAAGAAATTTGAGTGTTTTCTTGTAGGTAAATTTATAGAAGAAGAAGTTCATATCTTTTATTAGGAATTGTATTTATTTTTGGAAATGGCCAAGGTGTCCAAAATAAATTAAGAAAAGGAAAGAGAAGACAATGAGATTCAGAATTTTATTTTTGGAAACATAAGGTTTATTTGTTTGTCGTTTGTGTGTTACAAGTTGGAGTCTTGAAATTCGGATTCAAAATCTTGGAATTTGGATTCAGATGCCAGCTTGCTTGGTAGAATCTTGGGATTCAAGATTTTTCAAGCAAAGAACGCTTTGCCTTTATTTTCATGGTTTCCACTAAGATTTATATCCCCATTATTAAGTAATGTATAAGATTTATACCCCATAATTGAGTAATGTATGTGAATTTTGTTGATTCTGTATCTTGGTCATTGCAGTCTCAATCTTTTTTAGGGCAAGTTTTGCTCAAGAAGATAGAACTTTTGGGTACATTGAGAATTTTCAACTTGAACTCCAGATACATATCCATGAAATTTGAATTGTTAATGATCTTTTCACACAATATTTCTACATGCAATCGGAGTCGGACTTCTTTTTTTTTATACTTGATCTGTGTAGATCTAAAGGTTTTATGATCTTTTTGTGTGATTTGGCAATTCGGTTTATGTTTGATGAAGTGCTTAGATGCGCATTATAAAAAATTATGCCAGATTCTATTTTCTTTCTTTTTATTCAGAAATGCACTCAAAATAGCAGGTTTTGTTTCTTGACGATGGTATCTATTTGAGGGAAATTTCCTGATTTATAGATAATTTTGATGCAAATTCTAATGAGCCTATAGTAAAAGTGGCGAGTGGGGTTATTCTTTGACGTATCGTTTGGAACAAATATCCCTTATTTTCTGAAGTGCATTCCCATTGCTTATAAGTTATGGCTCATAATTTCTAGATTACCTAAGTGATGCCTCAATATGTAGAGTTTCTTGGGTTAGAAGATCTTGATGATTGTGCTGATTTGGTCATTTTATTGCAGGTTACTTGCTGACTTTCTGTTTAATGCTTTGTGCTGTTCTTATCTACGGCTTGTAAATATGAAGAAGGAAAACATACTTCCCTCTAATTTTAGGCAACTTAATGGTCCAATAACACGAGCAGCTGCCTTGCGTGCTTCTGGGAAGACGCCACCTTTAAAGCCATCCTCAAAACAAGACCAGAAAAGGATTTTGCGAGCAAATCCAAAAAGAGCAGCCTTGGATGAGAACAACACTAGTGGACCTGATAATGCAGGTAATCAACGTAAGAGGAGAGCAGTGCTTCAGGATGTCACAAATGTTTGCTGTGAGAATTCGTATACGAGTTGCTTCAGTGCAACTAAAATTCAGGTGGATGTGCTGTCCTTTTGCTAATGTCTATTCCGGACCTTCATGTGTACTAAAACGATCTTGTATGCTGCAGAGGAAAAAAAGAAGGGCATGTTGAAGACAAAATTTGGCTTAGCAAATGAAAAATTAGACCTACTTGTCTTTCATGATTATAATATAAGGGGCTAAATGAACAGGATATGGTTTCTTGATCACGTGAAAATGTCTACTACATTGCTGCATTTCCTGAAAATTAGACCCCATCTGTCATGAATTCGTTTCTTTTTTTCCCTAAATCTAGAATCTTAAATTTTCTTCGTTAATTCTGTTGCTTGTCAGGCTAAGATAGCCAAGCAGGCTAAAAAGGGTCAGCTCAAAGTATCAAAAATTGCCCCTTCAGTTGCCTTAGAACACGGACATCTTAGAGCTAATTCAAAGAAAAAAAATATTTGTCCAGAAGTAAAAAGAGTACCTTGCTCTGAAATTGTATGCTCAAGTACTCAAGAAAAAGATGCATCTTCTCAAACCAGTGGCATAAGGGGGGTTGGCATAGATGATCCTCAGCTTCCTAATCAGTGTTTGAGAGTGCCTTCACATTCCCATAATTCTCCAAAGAAAGGTCAGATTCTATTCAAACTCTTCGCTTTCAACATGGCAATCTTGATGTATACCTTCATTTAAAACTTGGTCATAACAAAGGGGAAAAGAGGGGTGGGGTGGGGGGGGGGGGCGCATCTTGGATGGAGGTTTGTATATTCGGTGTCCTGTTTCAACATCCATTGATGAAGTCTTCGAGTTATGGTAACATTGTTCTTATTTATTTCTTTGAACCTGCTTCTATATAAATGAGATACTATGAAGTCAATGAAGTTAATTATACTAGTGAAAAGGCTGTTATGTGTACAATTATAGTATTATTCATGAGTTTTTGTCAAATTGAGAGCTCATAGGACCAAGCAGCTAGTAGAGTCGTATAAAAATGGAACAAGTGCAATTCGTTATAGTAGTGAGAAGTGATAAAAAATCTGTTACTTGGTACACTATTGTCCATTAGCTTTCGTCAAATGGAGAGCCCAGAGGACAAAGTGGTTATGTGAGCAAATTCTTAGGGTCTGACAGAGGAAGCCTTGCAATCAAAGTTTGGTCGTTTCCTCCGTTACAGTAATGTATGCTTATGTAATGGAGTCCATCAATTGTTGATCAGGCATTCTATGGCATGCAATTATAGCAACGATTCAAAAGCTTAAGTTCATTATAGCAGTAGCTGCTGCATGGAGTTCAAGATTTCAAAATAAGAATATTAATTTTGGTATCTATTAAAAATAGATGTGGCTAAGAAGGAAGAACTTTGGCAGAAACGCTTAAGCCAATTACCATTGTTTAACTCTTTTGACTCTAACTTTATTGCATACTGTCTCCCACTGTGTTTTGCCCGTCATGCTTAGAACAGATGATCCGCAAAGTTTAAATGCAAAGCTTTTCTTTAGAAAGACGGTACCGAGGAATTTGATTGTTACCCTCTTAAAGCTAAACAGTTATCGTAATAGTAACCCTCTTATTCAGCCACATGCATCTAATGAATTTATGAGGTCAAATCCTTTTTGGGTCACTGGTTGCTGGGTAAGACTTCCTAGTTTGTATTATACAATAGAAGGTGCTAAAATGGAATATCACGAGTCACACAAGCTTACGGGAATAAACTACTACCTTAAAGTAATGTTCTCCAAATTTTCTTCTGTGGTGTATGCATGCATGCAGCGGGTACTGATATTTTTCTCTCAAATGTTCATGGCAGAGAAATGTAATGTTTGGGAGAATCACAAGATATCAAGTGATCAAGAATTTATAGACATTGATAGCGATCACAGGGATCCTCAACTTTGCAGCCTCTACGCTGCTGATATCTATTGCAATTTACGTGTTGCTGAGGTTTGTACTTTATGTGCAAAAAAATTCTCATTCTTTATCTACCCTTCTCTTTTTACTCTTTTTTTTGTCATAATTTCGTTCTCTGTGAATGCAAACGCATATCTTTTTTTCAACAAAAGCTTTTATCCATGCATGTTCCATGTTTTTAATGCCATACGTGGGGACTTTGAAAGAGGAAACATTCACTAGCTCTCTCTTTTTTTCCCTCTTGGTAAGATACTGATGTTAGCTTATTGTTTATTACTCCGTTTCTGCAGCTTGTCCGAAGGTCTCTTCCAACTTTTATGGAAACAGTGCAACGAGACATCACTCAAAGTATGAGAGGGATTTTAATTGATTGGCTTGTTGAGGTCAGTGTAATTTCATTGCCTGAGATTATTCTTGTTATGCTCTTAGATGTTGTGCTTTGACTTCGCAATTTAATTTGTCTGTTTGTTATTTGATAAGAAAAGATTGCTTGTTATACCATCAATGATGCTATACTTCTATTCGTGCTTGCAGATATGCACATCTTTCTCACAAAAACTACTATAATTTATTTCAGCTAAAAAAATTTATGCTCTTCGTTAAGGATAAATAGCATGGCTTAACCTTTCATTCTATATGAAAGTTTAGCATAGTCAAAAGTTACTCAAGATCTAGTACAACTTTTGTTTCTTTGCAGTTAGTCTTACTTTGTCTAACTTATTGTTTATGGTTTTTCTAATCCATCATATTCAATGGATTAATTCTCATTCACTAGATGGTTTAGATAACAAAGAGAATTTTTGTTTAATTAGAATTAGTAAAGAATCTTCCAAGGCATGCTTTTACGGGAAGGAAGACATGGTCTTTTCGTGAGGAGAAAGCCAATCCTTTTAAGTTTTGAGCTATATTTTTCTTGAATTTAATCCCTAACTATCTTTATACCAACCATGAAGTGACATCTCATGATCCAGAGAGTTCTCCATTCATTGATTGGAAATTCAAAATGAAGAAGCAATAGTCTTCTCATTCAGTGGTTTGGTCATTCTAGTCCTTGCCTTTTCATTCTAAGACGGGGCTGTGTGATTCTCGATGATGATTCATCTCATCTTTAACTTGTCCTAATTCTTGCACTAGTCAAAGTGGGCTAGCCCTCTTCTCAGATAAACCTGTTCCTCTTTGGTATAGGTGGACTTATATTCCAGGTCATTGCTATGACTAGAGACTGCACTAGTGGAACCAGCATAGGCATCTTGCTTGCATCTCATATATATAACAAAAAACATTCTGTTATCATACTCATGTTCTAGTTCAGTTTCTCATATTTGTTTGAATTTGTATTTTTCTAGCCCTTTTAAGTCTTTATTCTTTTTCTTTTTTTCTAGATGCAGCAGCTCTTGTTTTAGTTCCCAAGTCTTCCTTTAAATTTATATTTCATGATGTGTTCTAGATCCTTCAACCATAGTTCCTGTATAGGCAACCATTTTTTCTGAGTGTTGTCAGTGTTTTGTATCAGAATTTCCACTTATTTCTCTTTGTGCATGGAGTAGGGAAAATCCTCAACGTGACATTTCAGGATTATATATATGAATGTGGGTGTACTTGCGTGCATCGTCCCTAGATAGGCAACCATTTTTCGAGTGTCTGTTTTGTATCAGAATTTCCGCTTATTTCTCTTGTGCATGGAGCAGGGAAATCCACAATGTATATGTAGGTATGAGTGTCTGTGTCTTTGCATGCGTGCGTGTTTAGATTCATCAACAGGTGCAATTTTGATGTCCATATCCCTCAAACTCAAGCTAAATTAAACTCAAGTAGTCAATTTTCATTGAGGCATGATGCAAATCCAAGGTCTGGCCTTCAATGTCAAAGAAACAAAGGTAGTTCTCATAAGAAGATTGTGACAATTTTTTTTTTTTTTTGACAAGTTATTGAAATACTATATTCGATTAAAGCTTCAGATTAATTTGAACTACCCTTATAGGGATTTGAAACCAAATAGCATCAATGTAACTGTTGACTCTATAACAGCTGTTAGTAACGTAGCATGCAACATGCTTTTCTTTTCCTTTCAATTAGATGAAACTGACAACTCTCCACGAAATAATATTATTGCAAAAGTTATACTTAGGCATCCACTATGTTTGGGAAAAGGTTGGTGCAGATTATATCTGTTCATGTGGAAAAGTATATTGATGCTCGTCCATGTATGCTTTGTGTTTTTTATTCGTTATAAATATGTTTCATTTGAACTGTAACTATCATTCATAGTTCATTTCTGTGTTGAATGCACTCTATGGAAACAAACTCTTTTATCTTAACTTTCACCTTTTATAGTTTCTCAATGGACTGTAACAGTTTATAAGCCTATTATTGCATTATTAAACTCATGTAGTTTTTATATGAAGTATGAATTCTAAACAAATAATTCACAGAACTGTTTGAACTTGCTTCCAGGTGTCTGAGGAATATAAGTTAGTGCCAGACACGCTTTACCTCACAGTATATCTCATAGATAGGTTTCTCTCTCAAAATTACATTGAAAGACAGAGACTTCAACTACTTGGTATCACTTGCATGCTAATAGCTTCGTAAGTTCTCATATCTTTTGCAGTGTTCAGTGCACATAACGGTAACATGAAATTTTATTGAAAGGCTGGGTGCAACATATCAAAAAATTTAATTCTTTCCTAGTTTAGGAGCTAATTGAAATATCCATTTTAGAGGTGAGAATAAATTACCTGATATTGTTTGTTTAGTTTGATGTTCAATGTATTACTGTGTCCTGAAGCAAATATGAAGAGATTTGTTCGCCGCGAGTGGAAGAATTTTGCTTCATCACTGACAACACATACACGAGCCTTGAGGTATGTCGTCATTGTTTGTTTGCCAAATGAGTGCATCAATTACTGAAGCTGTGAAGCGAATATCATCTTCCTTTTAGTTTATGTCTTCCATCCATTCAAATCTATCACATGTCGGTCCTTTCTTATTTTGCGAACCTTTGCCAGCTCTTTAAAAATTGAGATGAAGAATCGTATAACCCTGTTTCTGTCATTTTCCCCTCCATTTGTGTGCTGATTTGGTGGGCCGGAAGAAAAATGACTAAACAACATGTGAAATTTGAGATTGGATTAAAAAAAGATGAAACAGTAATACAAAACCCTTGTATAATACGAGTTGACATTTACTTTCTTTCTTTCTTTTTTGTATTTTGCCTCCCTGTTGGAATATTTTTGGTGTTGGTCCTGACCAAAGTCTGGAGCAGGTGCTAAGGATGGAGACTCAAGTGTTAAATTTTTTTGGCTTTCAAATATTTGTTCCCACTGCAAAAACGTTTCTGAGGTGCTTAAGCTTATCGAATTTTCACCTTTTTATTTATGATTGTTACAAGAAATCATTTCAGTATCAATAATGCAGTTGCTTCTGCAAATTTATCTGTTTTCAGGAGATTTTTACGTGCAGCACAGGCATCATACAAGGTAATGTGGTTGGTTTAGCTCATATCCAAGTTTGTTTCAGAAGATACTAGCCTCTGTTAATTAAAAAGTGACATTTACATATGTAATTGCATATTTGCAGAGCCCTAGCTATGAACTAGAGTACCTGGCTGATTACCTTGCAGAATTGACATTAGTTGACTACAGTTTCTTGATTTTTCTTCCTTCTGTCATTGCCGCATCATCTGTATTTCTTGCCAGGTGGACTTTGGATCAGACAAGCCATCCATGGGTCTGCATTCTCCTTCCTATTAATCTGTGTTTCGATATTGTTTTAGATTAAGCAGCTGGAGCCTGACTTTGTTTGTGTATTTGACAGAGTCCTACCCTAGAAAAGTACACGTCTTACAAGGCGTCAGATCTTAAAACTACAGTTCTTGCAATGCAAGATTTACAACTGAACACCAGTGGGTGTCCTCTGAATGCCATACGCATGAAGTATAGGCAACCGAAGGTATAAACTAAGAGTACTGTTCAAGGGACCTAGATTGCCTTTTATTTTACCTTTCTATTTATTTTTTGCATCTTCTGTGTCAGCTTCAAGTGTTTTCCTTTGTGTTACAAAATTTAAAAGATATCAGGCTTCGTGGTAAATGCACTTGCATTGTGGTTTGATCTCATTCCAATTGCTAATCGAGTTGTTCTCATGGCAGTTCAAATCTGTGTCGGCTTTGTCTTCTCCGAAACTGCTTGAAACGCTATTCTGAAGATAAACAGACTGGTTCCACGTTTTTGAAAGTGGTTGCTAACATACACACATCTCAAAAGAAGTTCCTCCTGGCTTTTATCATAAGATATTTAATCTGAAACCTTTTTACTCAATATATACATTCTGATCCTTTTTTCTGCCCCCTAAAGTTGTGTATAGATTTTGATGATCTATATCAGGTTTTGGTGTGTTTCCAACTCGGGTAATTTTAAGGATATATCTAGTCTAAAATGAGGGCTGTCAAGCTACTATGGATTTCAGTAAAAACATCGATATTTCTTTCTCTTGCTTCTCTTATCAACAGAGAATTTATTTGTTAGACTGTAAATAGTGGAAGACATGATGCAAAACTGGTGAGGTGTAGCTTCGGCAGCCTTTGCCCCAGTTAAGTTAATTATTTCTTTCAAGGACTAGCTTGTTAGCATGATTTCCTTAGGATGCTTTTGTTGTCTGTTGTTAGTTACCGGATGGGAGAGCTTATTTTGATATCTGTCTGTGGTTGTTTTATTATGAGACGTCTTCTACTTTGAATCAGAAAATGCTAACAAGGCTGGCTTTGCTTATTATGGTATTAGGGATTCCAATTGCCTGTTGAAAATTTTCTATGGATTTGTTACTACTGATACCTCTTTCTTCTCAATGTCTTTCCTGGTTCGTACAAAGTGTTGGTTACTTAGCCGACCCAAAATAAAGAGCAAACCCTCTAAAGTTGAAGGCAAAAACTAAAGTTATATTTGGAAGTATCATTATAGTTATTTTTTACAATGTTTTTCGTATTAAAATATGTTAAAATAATATTTTTTTTTATTTTTTAAAAACTATTTTTAAAATTAGCCTATCAAAATAATTTAAAATATACAAAAATTAATTTTTAACAAAAAAAAGTAAAATTAAAGTTGACTTGTGTTTTCAAATACTCATTAATTAATCATTATAATAATAACATAATGATTTTGTCTTTTTTCTTTGTTAAAAAAACACTATTGCTTTTGTTGCAAGAGTATTTTTATTTTTTTATATGCTGCGTTAATTATTAAAGATGATTGTAAAATTATCTAATTACTCTTAAATAAAAATTTATAAAACTAATGAAGACAAATTGGCCAGTTTGCCTTGGATTCAAAAACTTTAAATCTTAGTTCATGGGTATTTGGTTCTTTCCTTTATTTTTTTTTTGTAATTATTAGGGATAATTAAGATTTTTTTTTATCTTTTAATATTAATCAAATATTATTTAATTTTAAAAAATTATTGGCGTGTGTAGCATTTTCTAGTATCATAAAATGCCCTTTTGCTATGTTGTTAGATGCGTCACAACTTCCTTTATCTCTGGTGCAACACATACGGGATGATATCATGGTTTGTCATTAATTAATGTTTTTTTTCTCTCCTCTCTCATACCTTGAGAAATACAAGTTAATTCTTTTTGTTGTTGATATTTCAAATTAATCATTATTCTTTTTATTCTAATTTTTTTCTTGATCATTTTGTTAAAAATTTATTTGTTTTTAATTTGATACTTCAATTCTAATTTGTCATGTATAAGTTTTTTGAATTTGATTATTCTTTTGATTTATATTTTTTTCTTGAATTTTTTTGTAAAAGTTTTGAAATTTTCAATTACATCCTTAAATCTAAATTTATGATGTATTGTTTTTTTTTTCTAATAAAATTTTCATTCTTTTCAGTTTTTAGATTTATTTTTCTTTTCAATTTAATTCTTCAATAAATATTTTTTTTTCTTGCACCTTAATTTATTTTTTATTTTTATTTTCACTTTTATTTTTTTAATTGCTATTTTCAAATCATTTTATGTAATTACTTTTGTTCCTTTAATATCTAATTTGTCAAAGATTAGCTTTGAAGTTTTAATTTAGTGACTTAGATTTGAAAGGATAATATAAGTCAATGTTATTTTTTGGCTTATTTTTCAAGTTAATTATTTGACATTAATTTTTGTTTTTTAAAAAATTAACTTTGTTGTTTTCTTTTAAAATTTTTTTTAATCATGAGTTTTGTGGATTTATTTTAGTTGACTTATTTTATTATGCAAGTTATATATCTACTACCCTAGTTGCATACTTTCAAAGGCTTTTTTTTTTCAAGTAATCATGTTTTATTTTAAGAAAAAAAATGTCCGTTTACTATCATTATATAAAACAAATTTCTTGTCAAATCAACTTATTAAAACACAATCACGGCTATAATCTGAATTATTTATTTTCTTATTTTTTTTACATGCTACATCATCTAGACATTTTTTTTTTACATAAAAATACAAATACAGACCGGCTACAAAACACGGACCAAGGGTGCCTTTCTCTACTGCTGCAATCTGTTTTAAAAGCAATAGACTGCAAAGAAGTTAATCCATAGTTCTCCTAAATGTTCCACTTTCTTTCAGATGATTTATTCTGCTCAATAAAAAATAAAATTGCTTTGAATAAAGGAGTAAAACGACTGCTAATGTACAACAAACTGCCAAAGGAGAGCACTGGCCTCTGTTCTTTGCACTTGAAGGGAATTCTCAATACCATAGTTTAATTAGCGGAGTTGAGATTTTATTAGCTACAGCCTTTGATGGATCAAGGGAAACGATCAATTCCGCAGCCTCGTCTTCAAGATCAATGTCTCCATGATTTTGAGCATATTTCCTTAAGGCCTCCCAAATTTCCACCGTGGGTTCAAATGGAAGATTCTCAATATACTCAGTCTCGGTTAAGATTTGCGGACTTTCCAAGAACATCTATAACTCCCAAATAATGCTCAAGAGTTGGACTAATCCCAAACTCCTTGCTCATTTCCTCAAAATATAAAAATCCTTCCTCCACTGCCTAGGCACTTGCACAAGCAGACAAAGCAGCAAGAAATGTTTCCCCACTGGGTTCCAACCCCAACTTCTTCATCTGCTCAAACAGCTGCAACCCCTCATCTCCCAGGTCATTATTTGCAAACCCATTTATCATCAAATGCCACGAATCCATATTCCTGCCGGACATATGATCAAAAACTCTCCTTGCATCCGTCATACTCCCACATTTCCCATACATCTTAATCGCGTTATTGTTCAACTTAACATCACCTCTGAAGGTCACCTGCAAAAAATAATCATGAAACTTCTTGGCATGCTCACGTTTCGTGAACATCTCAAACAAAATATAAACACAATCAGCATCGGCCTTAAACCCATTATCCATCAACTCTATAGCTTGGTTAACCTCACCCTCTTGACACAAACGCGCCAAGTCATAAACTGAAAGAGGCAGAGGCGGAGCTGGAACATTAGCATGAGCATTAACACTAGCATTAACAATCATATCCTGTCGTCGATTGTTCGGACCCACACGTGGGCCCCACTGATCAGTGTTTCTCTGTTGTGGGTATCCCTGATTCTGTTGTCCCATCGATTTGGGATTCCGGGTTGCCCATAATTCCCCCGAACATTAGGTCTAACCTGAGGAGGGTTTTGGTGCTGGGAATAATTTTGATTCCATCGATTATCCTGCTGAGGATAATTCTGATTCCATGGATTAGGGGTTTGATACTGGTGCTGGTGTTGTTGAAGATATCCTTCTTGATTAAGATAGGCACAACCCTGATTAGGGTATACCGTATTTGGATAATTATAATGGTATGGAGGAGGGTACTGCGGATTTTGGGTCCGTTGATTGAGAATGAAGTTTCCAGGTTGTGGGGTCGACTGATGATGGTGATGACGAGGAGGAGGAGGAGGAGGAGGAGGAGGGCTTCCCAAGTCGTCTCTGTAAAATCTTTGATCAGAAGAATGAGATGGAGGTGATGGAGGCAGTGTTGTTTGATAGACATTTGGTATAGCCCAAGTGGAGAGGGTTTTAGGAAGGATTCGGGTTTTGTAATTCAAGTGTTGAAGGGAGCATACCTTGAAGAGTGGAGAGAAAAGCAGTTTTGGTGGCTGTGAACAACGGATTGCCATGGAAGAAGCCATCATCTTCGATTTATTTCATGGAAGTGAAGAAAGTCCAGCAACACCCTTGCAGAGAGATAAATCCTTCTCTTACCTTTTTCAAGGCGGAGAACCTTTTATGGTGGGCAGATTAGATTAAGCGGTGAACCACATGTCAAGAGCATTCAATTGTCTTAAACAACAAAGTTTTTCTTTGAACTATAATTTTCAGACACTGTCCGATTCAAGACCAAAGTTCCAGATTTTAATGAGCATATTGGGTTGCCTGGGTCAATTTTTTCGTTTAAAATCCAGCAACACCCTTGCACAGAGATAAACCCTTCTCTTCTCATACCTTTTTCAAGGCGGAGACCTTTTTATGGTGGGCAGATGAGATTAAGCGGTAAATGACGTGTCAAGACTATTTAATTGTCTTAAACGACAAGATTATTTTTTGAATTATAGTTTTTAATTCTAGTCTGATTCAAGGCTCAACTTCTAGATTTTGATCAGCTTATTGAGATATTTGAATCAATTTTTTTAAAAGCATTAAAATAACATGATTTTAATTAAAAAAATTAATGAATTTTAATCAAATTTTATCAGGTTAACTAACTCATACCTAATTTTTTCTTTCTTTATTTTTTTTAATCCTTTTAGGTTTTAACCCTTGGTCAGGGTCTCGGTTCATCTTGCTGTGTTGGATCGAGTTTCAAAATTATTCTCCAAACCACTAAAAAATAATAAGTGTAATTTTTTTTATAGAAAAATTACTAAAAATATCTTGTTAGAGCATAATATTTTTTGTTCAATTTGATTTTAAATCAAAATAAATAATTAAACTAAAATTATTTTTTTTCTAACTTTTCTAATTGAATTGAACTAAATTTAAAACTAGTTTAAACCAATCAGGTTTGATATTTTACCTTCTAAATCGATTCAAACCAAAATTATTTTAATTAAGTTTTTTTTAAGCCGTTTCATTTGCCATATTATTTTTATCTTATTTCTATTTTCTAAACTCTAAATTTATTTTTCAAAACATCTTGATTTTCTCAACAAACATACTCTTTTTTAAGTCAGTTATGCATGCATGGTATCTATAAATTCAAACTCAATATCTTTTTATTAACCTTGCTCAAAAATTGAATTTTGTGAAAATGTATACAAAACAAAATGAAAGAAAAGAAGTGATTTGACTAAAAAAAAGGGAAGATAAAAAGATATTTATTATTGAAATATAAAACCATTAAAATATTATTATTTGAAAGAGAGGAAACTAATTACAAATATTTTATATAGATCTTCACAATCAATTGAGTGCATGATATTTTTATACTCAAGTCTTTTCAATAAATAATCAAACCCGATTCCTCATTATTGTCTTCACAAGACTAACATTAAAAATAGTATAAAAAGACCTTTTGCTCATTCAATAAAATAATCTTTTTCAGTTACATATATATGAAAAATTATATAATAATTATAAGATTACGTGGGATAAAAAAATTTTAAAAGCAAAGGCAAACATGGGCATGCCTTTTATTAGAAGGACTAAAGAACATGAAGCTTAATAGTTGTTGAATATAGAGAAAAATCAAATAGATGAGAGGCATAAAGAGCAAAAGAAAGGGGTGACTGATTTTGTTTCAAGGAACACTGATTTAAATTTAGGGTTAGAAAAAATTAATCCTATTTTTACCTTTTTTTTAAATACTGATCTGGTTGATTTGGTTTTTTTAGTTATTTTTTTTATTTTTTCAGTTTAATCATTATAATAATAACAATTTTTTTATACTTCAGAAAATTTAACTTTACATGCTTAATTAATATCAATTTTAAATAATGATAAAAACATAAAGGGAACATTACATTTGTAATATCATGTTATTTGGTCTAAATTATGATTATTTATTATTGTTTGAAAAATTATATTTTGCATCATCCTGGTTAATAAAAATAAATATATTTAATGAAATGATTAAACTATACCTCTCAAATCCTTTATAAACAAATCCCTAAAAATCATTATTTTTTTTATTGTTTTAATATAAGTCACAAGTAAATAACCTTCATTGATTTTACTCAACAATTAAAGATGCCAAAAAAATAACTTCTAGGTTTCTTTTCCAGTGGCACTATAGATATCTTTGAACTCTACATTTGATTTTCTTTCTTTATCTTTACAATAAAACTCTTAAAATTAATCATTATGATCAAAACATGCTTAATTGAAGCCTAATTTATTGTAAGAGAAATTATGGTGTAATAAGATTAAATAAGAAAAAGAAAAGAAAAGGGAGTTAAAAAGATAAAAAAAAGAAGAAGAAAAGTTTATATAAAAAAAATGTGTATTTTCTCAGAATAAAAAATTATCAAGTTGTTTTAATAAATTGATTAAACTATTTAAGTTATTACCCTTTTAAAATTGACAGGGTGTAATTAAAAGAAAATAACTGCATTTTCATTTATGCTTTCTTCCTTTCACCTTAAATGACTAGAAAGTGTTAGTTAGAAGTGAAAAGAAAGAATTTTAAAAGAAAAAAGAACATTCACACTAAAAATAAAGAAAGATCAAAGAGAGAGAATATTCAATTAGAGAGAGAAAGTGAGGAAAGAAAAGAAAAAGAAGAAGTTTTCAAAAAATCTTGACGGTCAACTTTCAAAAGACATTTTGCAACTAGGTAAGGTGCCTAAAACTCTTTTGTATCAATTCTAACAATAGTTTGATGATTTTAAGGATATTAATCAAAATTAAATTAGGGTTTTTGTGATAAAGCTAGGGAAAATGCATTTCTTGAAAATTAGATTTTTATGATCCTTGTAGTTGTAAAAGTAAATTCATGTTGAAATAAAAAACAAATTTAGATGGGTAGAGAAGTTATAGGGATCAGTCATTTAAAGGAAAAAAAATAAAGGTTTAATGCAATAGTGTTATTCTTGTAAGTTTATTGTAATTTTAATTGTTGAATGTATAGATAAGGATTTTGATTATTCTAATTCCATTTGATAAATATGAATTTTTGATTGAATTAAAAGTGAGTTTTTGGTTGTGCTTGAGATTAAAGTAAGATGAAATGAAATTCATGATTATTCAATGTAATAAGAACTTTTATGTGAATTAAAGTATGATATTGTTGAAAGTGAATGAATAATTAAAAAAAAAGTGAATTGTCCTGTAACTAAATTGATTTTTTTAATTAATGATTTGGAATATATAAATGATGATGATTAGATAGCGACATATACTATTTTTCCAAAAAATATATGATTAACTTTGTAAGAAAGAGTTAGATATTAAATAATTATATGAAAATTAGATTTATATCAAATAAGTTAAAAAAAAGAATTCAGTTATGGAGAAGCAATTGAATGAAATTAAAGTAGATGTCACGATGAATAAAGAATATTTATGGATATAATAATAATTAATTTAAAAACTTGTTAACGTAGAAGAGACTGTTGGGGTGATTTAGCTAGCTAAAAAGTAGCTCATTGTCAAACATCAAGTAAGTACTCCATGCCTTGTAGTAATTTTCTTTATAATTTTTCCACAAACTTTACTTGTGAATTAATAAATTCATTAAAATACAAATAATGATATTAATAGTGTGTATGGAAAAAAAGATATATAAATTGAAAGAATTAATTGATATTTATTAAGAAATATTAGATTATTGGCTATCAAATAAAAATGACGGATTAATTGATAATTACAATAAAGTGACGAGATTGAATGATATTTATTTAGAAATTCTATAATAATAGCTTTTGAATGAGAATTTCGAATTAATTGGCCACCAAAATTGGTTGGTTGGTTGGATTGATATATATATATGTATATATATATATTAAATAATACTATATTATTGGTTTTTAAATGTGAATACCAAATTAATTAACAACTAAGATGAGAATGCTGAAATAATAAATACTTAAAAAAGAGTATGAAAATGTTGACTTCGGTATGGAAATGTTAAAATGATTATTTAAGTTATGAATGTTACAAGATTTGACCCAAATTGACATCATGCTATGACTACAAAATTACAAGCTTTGCAGCGCAATAACACCTAGAGTTTGGTTTCACTGCCCATTAGTCACAAACCAATCGGCTGCAAATGGATCTATAAAATCAAACACAAGTCTGACGAAACCATTAAATGCTAGAAGGCTCGATTTGTTGCTAAAGACTACACTTAAGTTGAGGGCATTGATTATCAGGAGACTTCCTTCCTTACCACCAAACTCATTACACTACCTTGTCTTCTTGCTGTTGCTGTTCCTCGTCATTGGTTCATCCATCAATTAGACGTCTAGAATGCTTTTCTCCATGGTGCTTTATATGAGGTGGTGTACATGAAACCTCCTCCTGGTCTTCAATGATAGGGGGAAAATGTTGTGTGTCGGTTTAACAAGTCATTCTATAGCCTCAAACAAGTTTTCAGAAACTAGTTTTCCACCTTATATACCATTCATCAGGCCGATTACCATTAGTCTAAAGCTGATTATTCTCTTTTTACCAAGGCTTAAGACATTTCATTTACTACAGTTCTAATCTATGTTGACGACATACTTCTCACAAGAAATAATCTTCAAGAAATGGAACGTCCTAAAAGGTTCCTTCTTAATCGCTTTTGCATCAAAGATCTCACAGATTTGAAATACTTTCTAGGCATTGAATTATCTCGTTCCAAGAAGGTATCTTCATGTCTCAAAGAAAGTATGCATTGAATATTTTACAAGATTTAGGACTTCTAGCTATACGTCCATACAAGTTCTCAATGGAATAGAATTTGAAACTCACTCCCACATATGAGAAATTACTAGATGATCCATCTAAATATAGAAGACTAGTTGACTCACTCCCACATATGAGAAATTACTAGATGATCCATCTAAATATAGAAGACTAGTTGGTCGATTGATCTACCTTATGGTCACAAGGCCTAATATAGTCTATCTTGTTCAAACGTTAAGTAAATTCATACATCAGCCTCACAAATCTCATTGGGATGCCGACATACGGGTCCTTAAATACATCCAAGGAACTCTAGGTTAGGATTTGCTATTTTTTTGCCATCAACAATCTTATATTAAAGGTTTTTTATGATTCAGATTGGAGAGGTTTCTGTGCAATAAAGAGATCATTAAAAGATATTATGTTTTTCTTGGAAATTCACTCATTTCATGAAAATCTAAAAACAAGCCCATGTTTCAAGATCATCAATATAAGTTGAATATGGAGCCATGACAACACATGTTTGGAGCTAACTTGTACCCTTATCATGTGATAATAAGGCAACTTTATATATTGCATTTGATCATGTTTTTTTTTTTTTTTTATGAGTGTACACAGTATATTAAAATTAATTTTCATATAGTTCAAGAAAAACTACAAGCTAGAATGATTAGTCTTTTATATGTAATCACATGCTTTCAATTGGCAAATATTTTTACAAGGACAATAAAAAATGATTAGTTTAACAAGTTTGGAGTTCATGATATTCGCTCTTTCAACTTGAAGGAAAGTATTAAAAAATACTTTTATAAATATTAGTAATATTTTTACTTGTTTAAAATTAGGCGGAGTTCATATTCTGCTAATTTTAAATCATGGCTTCAAAGCCTTAATAATAGGATGGATAGAAAGTTATGCTTGGGCTAATTTTAAATCATGGCTTCAAAGCCTTAATAATAGGATGGATAGAAAATTATGCTTGTATGCATACTGTACTGTTTGACATGTGAAATAACAAACCATTCAAACATTTTTTTTTAAGAAGGTGCTAGAAAGAAAAAAAAGAGAAGAAAAATCACTACAAGATTTCACAGTTTTACTGATAGAAATATTCTATCGGTGTGTGATTAGAAGTTCGTCGGTGATTTTTTTACCAATGTCATCATCGATGGTTTACATCCGTTGGGTTATCTTTCATCGGTGATTCTACATTCCATCGCTTTATTGGTCGGAAAAAAAATCATTTGTTGATGGTTTTATAGACAAAAATTACGTGAAAAAAAAGGATTCCCACTTGAATATACTGACGAATTTGTATTCCGTCGGTGATATTGCGATTGACCAATAGAAACTAACCATCGATAGGGCTGTCAGCGAGTGTATGAAATACCGAACAAATATATCCGTCTGTAAATTCATCAGTAAGTATGGTAGCTATTGTCAAATGCCAATGGAATTATTCCATCGATAAGTTGATTGGTGGGTGTATGAAATACCGATCGAATTTATCCGTCTATAAATTCATCAGTAAGTGTGGTAGCTACTGTCACATGCTGACGGAGTAATTTTGTTGGCAATTCGGTCGGTGAGTGTTTAAAATACCGACCGAATGAATCTATCGGTAAAATCATTGGTTTTTTTTTCTAAATTTGTTTTTAAAAAGTTATTTAGGTTATATAATATAAAACTATGTAAATTAATTGTAATACAAATCAATTATGCAAATAAAATTTATATTAAAGAAAAAAAACAAAGTTAAATAATATTCATTTAAACTGAATATGTTTTAAAAAAATATTAAATGAAGTTTTACAGTTAAATAATGTTTATTACAAATTAATATAAAGGTGGAGCTAGAGGAGGAGGAGGAGATCCTGGAGGAGGCTGGTGATTATATGGCCAAAAAGGATTAGACGCGCATATTCCACTATTTGCAATGTTCATAACCATTTCGCGGAGCTCTTCGTAAGTCGCTTTTTGTTGTTCATACTCCGCTTTTTGTTGCTCTTAAGATGCTTTGAGGTACGCGTATTCCGCTGATAGGTAGCCATATTTCTCAGTGAGCTGGGCCGTGTGTTGCTGTAAGGCCTCGAACTCCTTAGATTTGGAGCTCAATATTGATTGGGAGCTCCCAACGGTTGAAATATGATGGGTTGACAGCAAGTTGTCAGTCATGGTGTTAGAGAGCCCGTAAGCCCGATTTTTATCAGGCCCACTTGAGGAGCCAACCTCTATTCACAAATCTGTATCGAATTCTAGATGGTTCAAAATATCATCCCCATATCTTTTCCTCAACCGATTATTATAGGTCTCTTGAAAATAAAATAAAAACAAGTAATCATGATATTCAATTCAATAAACATAATAACTTACAAAATGAAATTGTTGAACAAACATACCATGAAATGTTGAGCATGGTTATCAATGAACTGTTGCATCCTCTTCTAATGGTCTTAACTTTGCATTTACGTCTCCACAAACAACTCTATCGGGCTCGTCTCACTTCTAAGAGACTCAGCCTATAATGAAAAAAAGATATATTAACAATAACTGAATTTAACGATATATTTTATTTAAATTAATCTTACCATCCATTTCACATGTGCAGCAAACGGAATGGAGTTGCCAATGTGCGTTATCACCCTGCCATGAATTGGCCAATTCCGGTTGCCAACACCAGATCGTGAGCATCGTGTGAACTGTTCAGACATCATGTGCTCAATATAGTGCGGCCATATATCTTTTAGGATGTATATCAGTTTGAAATCCCTCCAAACTGCAAGATCGTTGCAGCCTTGCAAAACCCCCATCCCTCAAGCTTTTTTTTGCCTTTCTTTGTGTTTTATACCAAAAATCACGCAACCTACTTCACGCAACCAAAAATTACGTTTCAAAATATAAATTTTTGTCTAAAAAAAATCTTGTATTGTTTTCAATCTTACCTAGTTGCTGCATGATTTTCCCACACCCTCCTCACAACAGTGTTATGCTCACTGTCCCAACATAATTTGTACTATGTATAAATAAAGAAGTTTAGATAAAAATAATAATTTATTTACAATTATATTAATAAGCTAAAAATTATTAATTAATACCAACCTCAAACCTGTTAAACCATGCATTGATTTGAGGCATCCATTCAGGATGCTTTGATATCTGATTCCATTAAAATAATGGAATCTCCATCGATGATTTAAATACCGATGATATTACTTAGGCGACTTCAATGTTTATGAACCTGAAAATAAATGAAATTAAATTCAGTAGTGATTATTTTATAAATTATGTTGTAATATAAAAAAGAAAAAACTAAAACCTTAACAAACTTACTGTGAGAGGTCATCCTTCCACTATGCCTTGCACTGGTAGGTAAATTGATTCCGCTGCGAAGATACGCTGCCTTTGCGCTGTGAAGTAGTGCTGAAAGAGGCAGCATCGATTGATGGCGTAGGTGGTGTAGGTGCCTCTTCTTTAGAGGCATTTAAGGAGATATCATCATCGCTGTTAGACGAACTAGCTATGACCTTACGTGAGCGACCAACTTTGGTTTTTGATCCACACATCTACACAATTTTATACAAATGATTATATAATTTAATTCAAATGTTAAAATTTTTTTTGACAACACCTCCCCTATACTGAATATCACTCAAATCCACAAACCTGCATATATTAACAATTGCCACAACCAATTTGCTTAATCTATACTAATTATTCCAACATATTCAATTCCTAATCCTAAGGTAAGTTCAACATTAAAATTATAATTCCACAAATTATTCAATAATTATGCCAATATAACAAAACAATAAATTAAAAAAAAACTCTAGAATAACAATCAAAATAAATGGAAAAAATTAAACCCAAATCATGCAATAATAAAGTAAAATTAATAATTATTCTAACATATTCAATTACTAATCCTAAGATAAATTCAACATTAACAATAAATATTCAACAAATTAACTAATAATAATTATGCCAAAAAAATAAAAAAATATTCAATAAATTAAAAAAAACTATAGACTTTAGTAATGAATTATGCAAATAAAAACTATGGACTTTATCTACATTGCAAAAAATACACCAAAACAAAAAACATAACACAAAAATAGCAAAAAAAAAAAACCATTAAAGTAAAATGAAAAAGAAGAAACACTAACCTTTTCAATTGATGGAGATTCACCATAAAAACAACTTGATATCGTTGGTGAAGAAGGGAGATCAACACAAAAAGGAAAAGAAAGGTGAAGAACTTAGGAGAAGAGAAAATGAACTGAAGAGGCAGTCGGGGGCACTTACATGACAGTTTTACCAACAGATGACCGACGGATTCATTGACGATCATATGCTAGTTTTACAGACGGATTAACCAATTGATAGAAAATTAATTGCTATTTTTAATTTATTCTATTGATAAGGTGTAAAAATCTGTCGGTAAATTTTAAATTTCACACCAAAATTTTTAATGTCCCTCCATATTTTTCATGGTCCGTTGATAAATCCATCGGAAATATGCATTTAATGCACAACACTTTGAAATGCATGCAGGCCGTTGGTAAGTTTATCGGTAAAATTAATCTGCCACCCACTTTCTGATGGACTCAAATCCGTCAGTGTGGTCATTGGTGATGTGGTGACATTTCAAGTAATTATTTTCAAACTCTCTATTAAATTCTGACGGCCTTAGGGCTGTCGGTGTGACCATCCGTGATCTGGTGGCATTTCAAGTAATTATTTTTGAACTTTCTATGAAATGTTGATAGCCATGGGTCCATTGGTGATGTGGTGGCATTTCAAGTAATTATTTTCAAACTCTCTGTGAAATGTCGATGGCCATTTGTCCATCAGTGTGGTCGTGAGTGATATGGTGGCATTTTCAGTAATTATTTTTGAAGTCTCTGTGAAAGGCCGGTGGCCTTGGGGCCGTTGGTGTTGTTGTCGATGATGTGGTGACATTTATAGTAATTATTTTTGAACTTGCTGTTAAATTTCAATAGCCTTAGAGCTGTCGGTGATGTGGTGACATTTCCAATAATTATTTCATGTTACAAAATATATCATCCATGATCAATAATTATTTCAAGTAATTATCTTGTAATTGTGACATTTCAACTAATTATTTTAAGTAATAAATATTTTTTGTTTCAAAATATATCATCCATAATCTAAATTACATGAAAAAATGGGTTTTACATAGGGTTTCATTTTGGTAGTTAGTTAGAATTTTCTTCTTCATTGTCATCAATTGAATTGTCATCACCTTCATCGCAATTTTCAATATAAATATCTTCTTCATCAACAGTTGCTTGCTCGCTAGAGCTTAAAATAAAATTCAACTCCTCTACATTAACATTAACAAGACTATCATTGAAAATATGAAAATTTGAATTTTCTCCCAATTCAATTGAAGGAGTAACTCGATATGGTTCAACCACTCACTAACTTGAAACACTTTATTTTGCACACTTATGTTTTCGTTCTCATTCTGAACAACCTTGACACAACCCCGGGGTTTTGTTTTTAAAACAAACAACCAATCCACTCTTGATCAATCCTTTCTAAATGAAGGGGTGTATGTGTAATAAACTTGTTGACATTGCTTTGCGAGAATAAAGACATCGTTTATATTGCAATGTCTAGCTTTTGAGTTAATTTCGACTATAATATAGTGCGGATTAACTTTGATTCCTCAGTTAGTCGTGTCATACCAATAGCATTTGAATAAAAACACTCTATTCTACTTGTTATAATATTACAGTTCGACGACCTCTTCTAATCTACCATAGTAGTCAACTTTTAACTCACTACTAGTGGATCCCTTAACACAAACACCGCTGTTGTATATCTTTCTTCCTTGCCTGTATTCTTCAGTATGGAAAACATATCCATTGATAAAATACCTGTTGTAGCACTTACATTTTTTTTCAGGCCCTAAGCTTAGTGAAGACAATGACTTAAATACACTCCTTCCCATTTGATAAACTTTGTATGTAATATACATCAATAAACATTAAATGAATGACAATCTTGTAATGATATGCATACGTACAGTAACTTTGCAAGTTAGAATGAGTTTGTGATAGTGCTTACATGTGTTCTGAACCACGTGGCAAATTGCTTATCTTGTAATTGAAAGATTTGGGATTCGGTCAATTTTGAGTTATTGGAGAGCAAATATTATTGATGTTGCCTGTAAATGATAATAAGTGTATGATATTACAATATATAATTAACAATATATTACTAACAAAGTTTAATTAGTATAAACTTACTAAATAAAAGGTCTCAGCCCATCACAATTAAATAAAATGTAGTTGTGTGCTTGTTTGAACTCTATTTCCAACAAATATCTTCCTCTTACAACATTTTTAGGTATGGGTCGTCCAATATTAAAGAATATTGACAAGTTCCCATTGGAAGTCACTTCACTGCCATCATCATGCTAGGGAACGCGATTGATTCTCGTTTTCAGATGAGATTCAAAATAATATGAGATAAATGTTGAGATCTCCTCAACAATATAAGCCTCACATATTGAAGCCTCAATATGCACCTTGTTCTTAAACTTTTTCTTGAAATTAAACAAGTACCTGTATTGAAATATTAATCAAGTATTTTCAATTAAGAAAAACATATAAAATACTTTTATATATGAATTACATTGCAACTATAATATCTGACCATTCAAATGGGTACATCCGACTGGTCCTCCAGATTTTGCCTCGAACGATAGATGTATAAGGAGATGCTCCATTGAGTTAAAAAATGATGGAGGGAATATCATCTCAAGTTTATATAGTGTTTCAACAATATTCATTTGAAGCCTCTCATTGTGATCAACTTTCAACTTGCTGGAGCATATATCTTTGAAGAAATGACCGGTCTCCATAAGTATATCCCATATTCCCTTTAGCAACAAATCACGAAAAGCTAATGGGATGAGTGTTTGCATAAATGCATGACAGTCATGACTCTTCATTCCATACAATCTACAGTCCTCTATATTAATTAGTCGTGATATATTCAATGCATGTCCATTTAGAAAACACAGACTCTTAAGCTTTTTGTAAACTAGTAGTTGTGCGTTTTTCTCTAACATGAAGCTTGCTCTTGGTTTTGTGACCTATGACTCATCATAAATCAACTCCATATTTTTACTGTTATGGTATAAAGCTATATCTAATCTAGCCTTGATGTTGTCCTTTGTCTTCCATTTCACATCCATAACGGTGTTGAAAATGTTCTTAAACATGTTCCTTTTGATGTGCATGGTATCAAGGTTATGGTGGAGCAGATTGGTCTTCCAATAAGAAAACTCCTAAAATATTCTTCGCTTTACCTAATTATAGGTCAAAGCAAAACCATAAAACTTTTGCTTACCTGATTGAAGGCTAAACATAATGTCACCGTACTCTAAGACAATATCATGCAATTCTTCACTAGAAAGACGCAGGGATGCAACATCTTTTTCAACTTTGCCAACAAAGAAATCTTTTCTTATCTTTTTGTACCTATGATTAAGTGGTAAAAAGCAATGATGATAGTAAAAAAAAGAAGTTTTGCCTCCATTTGCTAGCATGAATGCCTTATTGTTTTCTATGTAGTATGGACATGCGAGTTTCCCATTCATGCTCTAACCAGAAAGCATTCCATAAGCTGGAAAATCATTGATAGTCCACATCAAAGTTGCCTTCATAAGGAAATTTGGTTTCCTTAATATATCAAAAGTGAGGATGAACACTGTTAAAGTGTTTCCACGCTTCTTTGTTGGAAGAATGAACCATCACTCCATCAACCGCATGATGTGCTTGGTGCTATGTCATATGCTCAGCAGTCCTTGGTGATATGAATAACCTTTGTAGTCTAGGTGTGATCGGAAATATCTAAGTTTTTTATATGCCACTAGAGTCTTTCCCCTGCCAGTTCTAGGTTTGCAATGGGAATGCCCGTATGTCATGCACTCGGTCATCTCAGCATTTTCAAGATAGTATAACATGCATAAGTTAGGGCACATGTTAATTTTCTAGTATCCTAAACTGAAGGGTTTCATCATGGACTTCGCAGCATAAAAGTTCTCTTTCAGCCTATTCTCTTCAGGTAAAATGCTTCTTGCCCATTCAATAATCTTGTCATACTTGGCCTAACTCAACCCGTGCTCTGACTTGATGATGAACACCTATGTTACGGCCGATAATTTACTGTAGTTCATGTAGCCATCCCATAATGGTTCATTAGAATCTTTTAACAAATCAAAAAACCTAGCTGCATCTACATTTGGTTCCTCTTCTATGATTAGACATTGACTGACATTATCTTGATTCATTCTTATTGCATCCATAACCATGTTTTTGTAAGGATTAGTGTTGTCATTCTCATTGCTAGCACTAGAAGTAGAGCCAATCATCGTTTCTTCCATTCTCCTCTCACTAACATATACTTCTCCATGTGCATACCAACACTGATAATTCTCTATAAACCCTTTATATAGAAGATGCATCATTATAATATCTAGATGCAGATACTTTTTATTTTGACACTTCTTGCATGGACACCTAATACCGCCTTTAGTAAAATTTCTAGGAATAGATGTAGCAAAATTAATAAAACCCTGAACCCTGTTACAATAATCCATCCTCCGCAATATTTGGGGTGAATCTCGATACCTTGGGGTGAATCTTGATACATTCATGAACGATCATCCATGATTTATATCGAACCTCTATACAATTATGATGATATAATGTATAATTAACTAAGTTAGGTAAATAAACTTAAAAAATATTACTTTACCTCGAGATTATCCAACAAACCAATCACAACTTCTCATAAATATTATCATTTATCAACGTTCATACAAATTAAAATATATAAATTTACAGAGAAATTATCACTTTGCAATACCATTGACAAAACTTTAAACGGACCTAATAAGTAAGCTATTAATTATTTCAAAACAGCACATGTACTTCGGTAGTTCCATAAAGTTTTAACAATTTACAAACAAATACAATCTTACAAAATCTAAAACAAACCATAACAGATATAGAATTATATATTCATATACTATAAGTTTGTTTGACAAATAACAATAAAACATGTACATTTACTAACAAAATACATATACTAAAAAAACAATAAAATTAACATTTAATTAAATGTTAAGATTTAAAAAGAATGAATTACTTATAAAAATTGATAAAATCCATTAGTAAATCAGAACGCAGATGCTGTGACCACAAAACTTCAAGAAGTATAATTTGTTGTGCTGATACGAGGGAGATTTTTGTTTAGAGGGGATGGGGGGCTGATTGTTTGTTGTTGGGGAGAGTTGGACTTAGAAAGAAGAAGGAGAAATAAAGGAGGAGAGGGTCGGCAAGGTGAACATATATTAACTTTTACTAATGGAAAAATCCGTCAGTGAAACCATCGATGATTTTGACGACACAATTGACACGTCACTATACGGATCTGCCATTTCAAATCTAACTGTGAATCCATCAACAATTTAAACAGCGATCGCTGTGTGGCCTGTCTTTTTGAATCTGTCGGTGATTCCGTATGAAAAAATAACCCGCCAAAACCTCCACGTCAATGACCTGTTTTTTTTACGATGGTGATATTTCTGTCCGTAATTCAGTTGGTAACTATCAACATAAATTTTCCATCGATAGTTACCAACTGAATTACGGATGGAATATAATCATTGGTAATTTCAACCTCAAATCACCGATAAAAATATTCTGTTGGTAAATCCGTTGCTATTTAACGAATTTCTAGTAGTGAATCTTCTCTCCCAAAACTTTTTAGCAGCTGTGCCCTCCTCCTCAACACCACCCACCAGCCTCTCCCCAACACCACCGTGAGCTCCTTAACCACTCCAGCAGCTTCAAACGTGAGCAGAGTCTTCATTCCAGCAAGCAGCATCTCCTTGCACTGGCACTAGCCATGACAGCTCCTCCTTCCAGCGGTGTTACCTTCTCTGCACCTCTAGTGGAATCACGCCGTTAATAAGAGGATAATTAGTTTCAGTCCAGCGGAGGTTCCCATTGCCAGCAGAGGTTCAGTTTCAATCCAACCCCATGCAGTGTCCAGTAACTCTTCATCTCCACAGCACTGACTCTCCTCCTCTAGCTCGCTGTCGTGATCTCCTCTCTTCTGCACCAGCGTTGTGGACGAGAGAATTACATCAACAAAGTCTTCAGCAGTTGCACCGTGACCTATGATCAATCCATGGGCATTAGGATGTACTCTAACCAAGAATATTGTCAGACCCGCTGACCTTTTTTGTTGTTAAAGCTTTGGAGGCAAAAGGTTTGATTTCTTTTAGTTTCGTATGGAGGTTCTCTTGACATGAAAAGGGTTTGAAAAATAACTCTTTTCTTTTTTGTGCCTTGATTCAACTAGCATCCTAAAAGGGCATAGCAATGTTTATTTCCAAAGGATATGGAGGATCTTAGTTTTTGTTTGCAGAATCAGTCATTTTGACCCTATTGTGGCCAAACTCATGCTTAACTTTTGTTTAGGTTTAGCTTTAAAAGATTTTGGGTCGTTTTCTTTTCCTGGATCAAGGCTTTTTGTTTGTTTAAAAAGAAATGTCCTTTTTGGTCCTTAAAATATTTTTTACAAAGCAATCCCCCTATTATTTTCCAGTTGTGTGTTTCTTTTTAATTATTTTGCTAAAAAAAATTCAAATAATTTTCAAAAATTTTGAAAAATTCAAGAATTATTTTAAAATTATTTATGTATTCCTTGCATATTTCTCAACCATTTCATTTAATTTTGGACTATAAATTTATAGTGTAAGATACTAGTCTTGTATTAAATATAAATTTTTATCTTAAAATTTTAGAAAAATACAAAAAAAATCAAAACAATTCCTTAGTTAAAAAACACAAAAAATTTATTTTTATTTATGTGCATACAATTGAATTCTAAAAAATATTTCATGTATATTTCATAAAAAATAAAAATAATTAAATTTCCATCATAGTTTAAAAAATATAAAAAATTAATCAGTGAGTGTTATAATTAATTTATAATTATATTTGATCAATATTTTAAAAAATATAAAAATTAATTTGTTTAATTAATATATGGGGTATGAATTTAACAATGTAATGAATATTCCGCTACAAAATTAAATGAATTAATAAAATAAAATGTTAGGAATTAGTTATAGATTTTAATATTTGAGGGTATAAATTAAATTGTAAAACATATTTCTAGATATTAAAAATATAAAATAAAAATAAATAAACCATTAAAAGTTAAATTATAAAATAATTATATTTTAACTTGATTAGATATGTAACCTTTTATTGAAAATGATCTTTTTTAAACATTTTAATAAAATAATGAATAAAAATTGAATTTAAAAAAATTAACAACAATAAAGTTTTTTTATTCATAATTAATTTTTTATCCAAAATTTTATAAGTTATGAAATTATTTAGTGATCATAATATTATATAATAATTTTTAAACTATTAAAATTATAATTTTATAATTTATCTCAATACATTAAAAATAAAAATAAAAAATTTGATGAGAAGGTAAACCCGAGCACTGAACAGTCAACGCCATGACAACACATACAGGATTAGCTCCGACCACTGAACACCGTGCGCGCCATGACACCATTTCCAGGATTAGAAATAAATGATAAAATAAAGGATGCATGGGTTTTGCAACGGTGCTCCAAAACATTAAAAGATTGACTACGGTATCTGAGCCGCAGCTTTTTCGAGAGATAGAATGGCGATTTTCGATATTTTACCTTCTGATTTCTTTCCTCTTCTTCTTCTGTTTTTAATTCTAATAATTATTTTAACAATTATTGTTATTGTTATCGTTATTATTCTAATAATTATTACAGTAATAAAAAATTCCCTACACCTCGTGTGTATCACTTCTCTCTTGTCTCTTCTCAAACCAAATCAAAATCATCTTCAAAGAGAGAGCTCTCTGCTATGGATACCCATTTCTTCTCCAAGTCAGATTAATTTCCCACCTTCCATTCCTTCTCTTTTTGGCACTTAATACTTTAAATACTGTTTTATTATGATAATGGGCTTCTGTTTTTTATTTTTTTTATTTTAGTTTTTATTAAAGCTTAGAAACTGAAGAAGATTTGTCATTAGTTTTTATTTTATTTTATTATTAAATTAAAGATGATTCCCAGTTTAAAATTTTAGGAGAGGAAGTCATTGATGTGGAAAGAAGTGATTGTTTACCTCAATATTTGCGGAAATTTACAATATCTCATCCAATCTACTTTGCATGTGACAAGGTTAAGGTTTCTATATAGATAGTGTAGCACCCTTTTTTGTATTCTGTTTTTTTTTTTTTAAAGAGTTTATTTAGTATTGTAGTAATTTTTATAGTTATTATTTTTTTAAAAAATATTTTATAAAAAGTATTTTTGATTGAAACTGGTTTGATATTTATATATATTCAGTTAGAAATGTAGTTGAAATTGAAATTGAATAAAAAATAATTTAATGTGTTTAGTTAAACATACTTTTCATATTAAAATTATAAAATAACTAAAAATATATATTAATATTAATAGTTTTTAATTTAAATATCATAGATTTAATTAGCATTATTACATTATTAAATAAATAATATTTTACATTAAATAATTTTTATTATTTTATTAACTTATTTATAATTTCATCACGTATGAAATTCACTTGATAAGAACTATAGTTTTTATAGTTTTTTGAACGCACAACAAAATTAGATAAAATATTATTAAAAATAAAATTAAAATGTAGATTAAATTCTATAAATACTATATCATTATGCAATGTTCTTTTAATTTTTATAATGTTATTAAATAATAATAATACTAGTTTTTCAAATAAAATATAATTTAAAAAAATTAATTTTTTTAAGGGCGGGACACGTTACTATAACCACAATTTACATGAACAGTAACAAAAAATTCACCTGACATTAATCAAGTGATAAGTGGATGCTTCTCACATTTCATGATGAGTTTTATAATTCACCTTAGTACTGTTTACATATTGGAGTGAACATCGTCTAGGTGAATTATTAATTTACCTGGCATGAACACTGTTGTTCTTAATAAAGTTGTTGCCTTCCCCTATCAGGAAGTCCGCAACACTATTACGGCAGAGGGTCACGTAAATTTTAGGGACTTCCTTGCATTTGCTTGCTTTATCTTCATGTTTTAGTTGCTGACGCAAATTTTCATGAATTCCGGGCCAATCTAAGAGAAGCCAATCCAGGAAATGCGCTTCTAGAGGTAGCAATCAACATGTTTTTTTAAACAATTGTCAAATAAAAGAAGTTAGTGAGATGTTTTTAATCATCAGAAAACCAGACAATTTGGTTTGTCTTGTTTTATCTTTTCCTTCTATTTTTTATTATTTCCAGTTTCGAGGAAACGCTGGGAGTCATGATCTTCCATTCTCAATTGAAACAGTCTGCTTTAAGTAAACTGAAGAAAGCAGGTAAGAGTTTGCTTCAGTTATCCTTTCTGCACTTTGCTTTCTTATTTTGATTTGGTACCCATATTAAGTGTTCAGGTATGAAGATGAGGCTGCCTCAATAAGATAAAGTAAGTATACTGTAGTGTTAGTTTTGCGCTGTTCTCGATTAATTGAGCCTAGAGTTGTTAATGATAGGTTGTTCTTCTTTGTAGTCTGCCATATAGTGGAAGAGGTGACAGAGCTGATCCTTTAACATGGCCAGAGGTTGAAGCACCATTAACAGCAATAAAATCTTGAATTTATTGCTGGCAAAATAGGTGCTTTTGAGTTGGCATGAATGTTCACTGGCTCAAAAAAGAAAACATAGAGCATACAGAACCCTGACTATGTCAAATTGGTGGTTGATATATTCATCATTACAATAGCTTTGAATCCAAGTTAATACCAGCAATTGGGTTAAGAAGTAAGATTGCATTTTGGTGTGGGGGTGGGACAGAACCCAGAGTGGTTAGTTCGTTATTTATTTCTATTTTGAAGACAGGAAATCTGTAAATGATCCTCTTCTCACGTGCTTTGGATAATTCTGTAGGTGGCTCTATTTGAAGGTTGGTTGCTTGGTTTTAAACCACTTCCAGTGGAAGTCGTCCAAGCAGTTGATCCTCAGGTTAATTTTATTTACATGTACCTCAGGATACTCTTCATACAGGTCATTTTTTTCTTATGGTATTTGACCATTAATTGTAGCTTAAGCTTACCTTCTCTTTTTTTTTTAGACAAATAGAGATCGTAAATCAGAATCTTGAAGCTTATTATGATGCATGGGACAAGTTCGTTGAGGCATGGGCAGTCATCAAGATTCAGGACCCTAGTTGTGTCTACCAAAGGTGTTTGCAGGTTGATTGTTAAATTTAACATGATTACACGCTGCCATCGAAGAACTCATCTCATAAGCTGCATCTTTGAACATTGTCATGGGGTTTTGCAGGCAAAGATTGCCATGAGGGAGGCAGGCAACCCCAGGATGACTGATGAAGAGGTATGCTTTCATTTCCATTAATAAACTATTTTGACAGATTTTAAAGCGAAGCCTGTGTTCTATGCTGAAGCTTCTTATGGTGTTCATGTGCAGGTCAAAGATTTCGTTTCTCGTTACCGACCGGCATACAAGGCTTACCTTCCCACCGTTTATGCTGAAGGACCCAGTGGTTCACATCCAGAGAATCTCCTCCTCATCGAAATTGATGAAGATAGAAATCCTATCCTAGGTAATTAGATGACTATTTCAGAGCGAAGATTGATCTGAAGGGCCTTTTTTGATTTCTTCAAGTGGTGTAATGCAATTTTTTGCATGGGCGTCTGCTCTGCATCATTAAGGGGAACATTCCTATGTAAATGCATCAATGTAATCTAATTGTAGAATGTAACATAACATGGTTGCTCAAATGAATGGAAAATCTTGTTAAGCCCCGTGTTATTGACTGGACTTGAGATCATGTTGTCTACGGAATTGGCAGAATATGCCACGGATGGCACGCGGTTCCCACCAGGAATTCCTACTGTGCTCAAGGCAGCAAGAAATCACTTTTTTCCCATGAATTTGCCTAGTCATCATGTTTCTGGTAGATCAACAAATGAAGCTTTTCCGTGTTCACCAAGTACAATGGGGAAAACATGAACAGTCGTTGTAACATCTTTATTTCTCCTGGTGAAAATTTTCATCTGTATGGAACGTGGTAATCTCACTTCAAACAAACAATTGGCAGGTTGGCACTGCTCCTCCCCCAATTTCAAGAGGTAGATTTTCTTTTGGAACGAATTTTGGCCACCATTTCCGCTCTGTTTTACGAACTACAAGAAAAAACTCCGCAGTTTATCCCCTAAGACACATCAATCAACGAACAGACTAACTGGTGATCGAACACATCTCACATGGAACACTAAGCTAATGTTTCAAAGAAATAACATGAAAAAGAATCAACTTTTTACATGATGATGAGACTTCACACAATTGGAAAATTACGGAACATGGAAATTATGGAATTACTTTCATCTTCATACTACTTCCATTTCTTGGACTAGTGATCTAAGCACAGCAGCAACACTGCACACAGCACTCACAAGTTTCACTGCAGCAACAGCAGCAACATATAGCGAACAAGCTGAATCACAAGAACAACAGCATCATCATCATCATCATCAAAATCCATGAATAAGTAAAGATATACTGACAAAAAAACCATTCAAACAGTACACTGGACATGAACTAGTCAAGAGAACAAAAGAAAAAAAAAAGGTGCTAGAAAGAAAACAAAAGAAGATGGATATACTGACAAGGCATAGAGGCAGCCTTTGTCCTCGTGGCGTCTCTTAACGTGATCATAGTATGACATCTCTTGCTGTGACGGTGCATCCATTTCTGCAGTGCTGATCTCTTATGTGCTGATGATTGGATAAAGAAGAACATACAATTCTGCGAATTTGGAAGGGACTCCAAAATACATATAGGCAATAACATAGGGGGTCTGAGACTTGCCTATCGGCCTTATTATGGTGGTTGTTGGAAAGTAGCTAGGACGGGCCCTCTTCAATATTTTTCTAATAATAATCTCAACAAAATCCAGCTATATCTGAGAAATGAAGTCCATCTTCTTAGAGCCTTCTTCCATATGATAATGTTTAATGTTCTAGCCCACAGGCAGTTATATGTCAACGTTAATATGCCAACGCTTGTCAGGCACTGATTAATTCCCCGACTTTTTAATGTTGAGCATCACTTTAGAATACCAATTAAAGGATAAGAAATTAGCATTTAGAGAGGGAAAAATGTTTTCCAATTTATTATTAAAAAAAAAGAAGCTTATACTATGCCTGCCTGCTTGATAGATTAGTGGCTAATCAAGGCATTTCGAAGTTAAATTTTGCAGAGTAGGATCAACATTAGAAATATAAGATGTACTAGAATGAGAATGTGCTTCCAACTCGTTTGGTGAAGAAGCTCCACTCGCTCTCCATTTCACATGAATTGAAGGGAGGTTCTTCATTCATTCTTGCCCTATTTGCTTAACAAGTAATTAAAATGGCAAATTATAGTTATAATTATCATAACAAAAGCTAAAACTTTTTTTTTTTCAGTCCTTGACATTTTATTTTTTAATTGCAGTTTTTTTATATCTAGTTTGGTAAGCAATTTGTTTAAGAATGAACAAGATTCAAAACAAGGAGATCAAAATGTAAAAAAAAAAAAAAGCCATGGCCAATCTAAAATTCAGGGGAAAAGTTCACACTACTTCCATTCCTTGGACTAGTGACCTAAGCACAGCAGCAACATAGAGCGAAGAAGCTGTATCACAAGCACAACAGCATCACCATCAAAATCCATGAAGTAAAGATATACTGACAAAAAAACCATTCAAACAGTACACTGGATATGAACCAGTCAAGAAAACGAAAGGAAAAAGAAAAAAAAAGGTGCTAGAAAGAAAACAAAAGAAGATGGATATACTGACAAGGCATAGAGGCAGCCTTTGACCTCGTGGCGTCTCTTAACGTGATCATAGTATGACATCTCTTGCTGTGATGGTCCATCCATTTCTGCAGTGCTGATCTCTTATCTTCTGATGATTGGATGAAGAAGAACATACAATTCTGCGAATTTGGAAGGGACTGCGAATTTGGACGGCCCCTCTTCAATATTTTTCTAATAAGAATCTCAACAAAAATCCAGCTATATCAGTCCATCTTCTTAACATTAGATAGAAGAGTAAAAAAGTTATCTGAAAAAGATTATGAAAAAGAAAATCATCGATTCCTACCCTTTTCAATGATGAAACTTGTTGTTTTCAGTGTTAATATCTTTTATTTAATTAATGAGGAGAATTTGATGATAGTAGCTTTCTTTTTATAACTCTACTTGGAAAAAGAAAATCAAGTTCTATTTTGATTTTTTTAAATGATTTTTGTTTTTTTTAATATTTATTACATTTTTTTCTAATAAAAATAAATTTTCAACCCAAACCTCCCACCACCAAAGTAGAGGCCAGATTTTGCGCTGGATAGTATTAGCAGGCCATGTGTCAATTATTTCTTCTTTTTTTATTTTTTGAAAAAACAAAGCAAATGACATGGTTAACAGAGAAAAAAAATGTATATATTGTCGGAGACTGCAAGCCTCCCCAGGCTCATGAGCATAGGATTCTTCAAGGATTAGGCATGCATGCCTGATTTTTTTTTTTATCAAATTCTATTCAAACTGAGTTCTATTTTACTTTTGTGAATCCATTGATTTTTATTTTTTTTAATTGATTGATTTTTTTTCGAGTTATATTAATTTTTTTTAGGTTAATAGATGATTTTTAGAGGTTTTTATGATATTTAATTAGATATTTTTAAATAAAAATAAATTGAAAACTAAATTTTCAACCCCAGAAACCTCACCCCTCAATTCTTCAACTACCATAATGGTGACCAAGAAACCAAATTCTTGGTTGGGCACTAGTAAGGCCACACGGAAATTATTTTTTTAAAAAAAAAAATAGGAGCCAGTGAGATGTTATCTATCCTCTTTTTTTTTTAAAAAAAAAAAAAACCTAAATACTTTCAAGGACTGTGTGCCTACCCCAGGACCCTATGCCCGGGATTTCTTAAGGTCTAGGTGCCCTTCCCTAACTTATTTTTGTTTTTTTTAATTTATTTTTCAATATTCGCTTTCTGTTAATTTTTGTTATTTGTTTTTATGAACTAATCTGATTTCATAACTTAGATCAGATTAATCTAATTTAATTTATTTTAGGTTTCTTTTAAAAAAATTAAATTCATTATTTAATAAGATTATCCTCGTAGCTAAAAAACCCATATCCGAAGATTCCTCCAATTTAAAGTCCTTTTGGATCTTGAGAGTGATATCATATATCTTAGGGAGCAGGAGAAGGCGCTTTGCATGTTTGTAGTCTTTCAATTCTGTCCTTGAGGTGACCTCAAGACCGAGCCGCGTCTGCGTATTTATTAATGCTATTCTTTCTCTCACTTTAAGGCTTCCTTTGTTCACGTACCACAATAAAATAACAAATAAATAAATAAAATGGTTAAAATATTTTATTTTCATTATTTGATCATACTAAGGAAGGACAGAATCGAAATGAATTTTTTTTTTGTTATAAATTTTTTTGATTGAAATAATTTTTTTTGTTGTTTTTTGGTTATAATTTTCTTTGGTTACTTGTTGTTTTTTTAAAATATTATATTGAATTGTTTTTCATTTTTCATTATAGAATTAAATAAAAAAAATATTATTGTCATAATTCATATTATATATTTGGTGAGTTAACTCAAGTTGATTAAAGTCAATCCAATACTAAGTTCTCTCAATGTGTTTTTTTTAAGATATAATCTTAATTGTTTTTAAAAAATAAACCTATATTTTGATCAATTATTTTTTACAAGAAAAACTTTTTGAGTCCAACTTGAGCATACTGTGAGAGGTAACTATTAACAAAAACTAAAACACATACGAAATTCACTATTGCAGTGAATGATATCATTTCTTTAGCCTTCAATTTTTTTTTAATTTTAACTTTAGATGCCAAATTTTATGACCAATTTATCAAGATTTATTAAAAAAATAAAAATTCAACAATAAAGAATCAAAGTGTAAAATAAAGAGAAAACTTACGACCAATCTAAAACTGAAGGGAAAAGTTATTCTTCATCCTTTAACTTTCATTTTTCTTCATTTATAATTTTTGTCATAACCTATTTTTGGTCCCCTGTATGTAAAATAATAAAATATAAAAAATAAAAATGATAAAAAACAGTGAAAAAGGGATGCCAAAATACTCTAAAAATATTCAAAAATTAGTTGAGAATGTTCAAAAATGCAAAAATTAAAATTTGACAATATTTTATTGATTGATGAGAGCTCTGTTGATTAAAAAAATTCAATTTTAAGTAATAAAAGTCCAAAATAAGATGTTTATGGACTCAATTAACTTTTATTAAAGGTTCAATTGAATTTATGAAGAGTTTGATTGCAAGAAAAAATGATTTTGGAGTTAATTTAGGCTTTAATTAGAAGAAATTAAAGTTCTAGGGTTAAATTATAATTTTTAGAAGTTAATTTGATCAAATCAGAAACTTAATTGCATAAATATTGACATTTGATGGCCAATTAAGGACTTAATTAAAAAAATCTTAAACCAAGGACTAAAATAAAAAAGACATAAATAAATGGTGTAATTAAAACTGAATCAGGGATCCAATTGAAGAGATTAGAAATTTATTAATTAAATGAAGGTTAAATTGCATAAATTCAAGACTAAGGATCAAAGTAAAAAAGGCAGCCAACTTCAAAGTCGCTATTGGATTTTTGGCAGGGATGCGATTGCATTAATTTTTAAATTAAAATTGCAATTTAGGACTTGATTAAACAAATTACAAGTTGAGGACCAATGTGAAAATTGATACATTTTTGCCGCTCTTTCGTTTAAATAAAACAAGGCGTTTTGACCAAAACGACGTTGTTTCATGCACTGTTTAAAAAAAAAAGGTCAAAACGATGCCATTTTAAAGGCACTATATGTCTTCTTCCTGTTAAAGCACGAAGCAAGGAAAGAAGCAGATTTTTGTTCCTTTCTTTGTCACCACCATCAACATCAAAAAGACACTGACCACTTTCCATGTGTTACACGGATGGGGGAGGGGCAGTTGCACAATGATCTCCCCCTGCCTCTCTCTCCCTTGTTTTCCTATAAATACATAGGAGAGACTGAACAAAAAAAAAAGAAGAGAAACCGAGAGGAAGAGGAAATAGACCGAGAGAACAAATTGAATGAACCGAGAGAGAATGAGAGGAACAGGAAATGAGAGATAAGGGAGATTACAAAAGAATTAAAAAGAAGAGAGAAAGAGAAAGAAATAAGGGAGAAAAGAAAGAAGAAACTGTGATGTTTTGAATAAATAAGTAGGAAAATACAATAAAGTTCTTGATGACTTAAAGTGTGGGTATAAATGAATGAGGGGTAGTGTAGTAATTCAATAAAATTTGATAAATATAAGTAGAAAGTAAAAAAGAAGAAAAAAAAGAAGAAGAGATCTAAAATTTGAGAGAGAATCGGCAGGAGAGAAAAGGGAGAAAGAAGAAGAAGAGAAAAGAAGGAAATTAGAAAGGGAATAGAAAGGAGTTAGAGGAAATAAGTAAAAAGATAAGATTATGTATAAATATATGTTAATTAAGCTTTAATATTGGTTTTGATAAATGTTAGGGTTATGAAATTTGTGTTATAGGTTTAATTGATGAATTAAATTGAATGTTAAGGGTTAATTGTTGTGATTAATTGATTGTTAAGTTGAATTTGAGAGAATGTAGATGAAAATGATGATTTTGAGTTATGGATTTTGTTTGAATGGTGAAATTGTGTTAGAAATAAGGAAAGAACAGTGGGTTTCTGTTGAAATTCTGGGTTGGAGGTTGAAGATGATGAAAATTCAATTTGGTCCCTCAATTTTGGAAAATTACAGTTTAGTCCCCAAAATTTGAAAAATTACAGAATGGTCCCTGGAGTGTATTCTGAGATTCTGAAAAGAATAAAATATGAATTATGGGCATAATTACTGTATAATTATGAAATTTTAAAACTTTCAATTTAGTCGTGCAATTTGATAAAAATTACCATTTGACCCTAAAAATTTGGTAAAATTCCAGAATGCTCCCTGAAGTATAATGAGATATTCTGGACAGATTTGAGGATTAATTATGGTCATAATTTCAGTATATTCATGGATTTATGATAAATTTTAGTTTGGTCCTCCATTTGACAAAAATTACAATTTGACCCTAAAATTTTGGAAAAATTCCAGAATGGTCCCTGGAGCATAATTAGAGGTTCTAGACAGAAATGAGGATGAATTATGGACATAATTCTACTCTAGTCATGAATTGATGATATATTTAGTTTAGTCCTCCAATTAGATGAAAATTACAATTTGGCTCTAAAAATGTGATAAATTCCATATTAGTCCCTAGCTGTGATGTTAGCTTTTTCAGATTGGTTTGATGAATAATTTAAGGTTATTTAGTGAATTATTACTATTTTATTATTGGTTTTATTATGGATTAGATTTTGAAAAAACTGTTAATTTTTGGGTTTTTAGAAAAATAACTAGTTTAGTAAAAAAAAACATATAGGGTTATAAAATAGACCCTTAGTTAAGTGTATTAAATAGATTATATGTTCTTTTGAGTCATTCTTGAATATGTTTTTTTTTTTATTCAAATAATCTTAATATTCTACCAGCTGAACATCAATAGGATTTTCTTTGATATCTACTTTTGATTTTTGTTTTGCTTCGAGTTAGGTGAGTGGATAATTTTCCATATGCATGAGAAATATTATAAATATTTGATTTGATTTGTTAATATGAATTGGATCATGCTTCTTGATAATATATATGGTGATTATTATCCTTATTATGATAAGCATGATCATTTGTTGAATCCGAATTCATGATATGAACCAGTATGTATTTTGGATTGATTTCTGAATTGATAGCTCCTCATTTGATTGATGTCATGAGTTAAGTCTTGAGATATTAATATGTCTATTGAGTATGATTATGATCCTATAGTATGTCAGTCAGAATACTCATACTAACAGGGTAGTGTTAGTCTTTGTGCACATCGTATCTGAACCCTAGTTGGTCGGGGGAGTCACCAACCTGTGTAGACTGATCATCCCACAGTATGGAGCTTCATGCTCATTGCATTTTGATTTTCTGATGAATTTTACCATATCATATTCTTGTTATGGCCTATTTGAAAAACCTTTTTATAAGAACCTAAAGTCATACTTATATATATATATATATATATATATATATTTCTCATTGTTGTATTATCTTGTGTGTGTGTATTGAACGTTATCTACTCACTGAGTTGTTGAACTCACACTCTCACTATTTATCATTTTTAGGCTTGTAGCTTAATAGCAGGTCACTTTTGTTGGACCTTCAGAACTTGCTCTTTTTGTTGTAAATTTGTACATTTTCCTTTATGTCTAGTTAGTGCTCCTAAACTATGAAATTATATTAACTCTTGCATTAACAAAATTCAATTATATTATAAAGTTGATTTTATTATTAATGCTACATTGAACTCTGATTGAGTTAAGATAAGTTTGGGTTTGCATAAATATAGAACATTGGAGGGAAACCTTTTCTATGTGTCAGTCATGGATCCAGAATTCAGGTCGTGACAGAAACCACTGCCTCTACCATCAGCTCCCCAACAGCATTGCTAGCCACCGCTCTAGGTGGAAGCGTTACCATTCTAGGTAAGCCTTTCACCCTTTTTTTTTTTTGCCTTCACTCTTTCCCTCGCTATGCAAGGCATGCACAATACATGTCTGCGAGCAGGAAGAAGCTGGTTACTATGCTCATGCATAGTAACCAGCTAATGTGGGTTGGGTTGAGCAGAGCCGAGCCTATATAGTTGGGCTAGGTTCAACTCGGCCCATGTATTTGGGCTTAACCAGGTCTATTTTTTAAAAAAATGAAATACTTGTTTCAGAATTTTTATAATTATTTCTAGTTTTTATGTCATTTTGAGTAATATCGGGTAGTATTTTTATGTCATAAAAATACAAATTCGATATTAAAATACCTATTTTTTGTCAAAACTTTCAAAAATACAAAACAAATTGAAAAAAAAATATTTTTATGCATACGACCAAATGTCTCAAAGTTAAAAAAAAATCATGTTATATTTTTCATACACTAAAAATAATATTTTAGCAAGTATTTTGGCTTTAATAACTAGTTTATTAAAGTCAAGAGAACATTGATTAAAATTTCAAAAATAATAAAAATTTTATTTTATTTGTTTTTTAGTATTCGGGGAACGATATGACGTGTAATACATATTTCAGGTATTTAATTCTTTTTTTTTAGACAATAGAACAGTTAGGTTGTACCGTATTAATATATGATCCTCCTTATTAAAGATGACTTATCTTGAACCTTAGATAAACTAACAATTAGAAACCACAACACGATTTTAGATGTTATCAGACAAAACAATGTAGCTTACCTTCGATATAATATATTTGGGGTACTATTAGCGAATATGGTTAAGGGCCTCAACAAAATCTAACATTTGTACAATTAGCGACACCTGCACCAGCCTCAACAATCATAGAGGCTAGCGTGAGAACAGATTTACTAATGAAGCCTACCCCATTCTTGTCAAAAGTTCATGCTTTTGAACAAGACTATCTATGTTCATATCACACTTCTTTTGTTGTTATGACATATAAATGACATTTTAAGCATAATTTTTTATCACAAAACTACAACATGAATAATCCTTTGATGCTTTTTTCCTTCTAAAACCATATATAACCTCATATGTTTTCAAGGATATTTTTAGGACCTTCAAAGTGAGTACAAAAAGAAACACCATGTTGGTATTTGTTCAAAACAAATACTTTCTAGAAATTCAAGTGATTCTTTAAACAAGAAAATTGAAAAAATAGACAAAACTAAAAAAAAAAAAGACAAAGACAAACAACACCATGAGATGACTCACAAGTTGATTTTTATTTGAATGAATAAATCACTTTGCAAACAAACATGAAAGCAAGACCAACCAATCCTCAATGCATTGAGTTTGAAATAAAGAAAAGCTATCTTTAATAAATCATTTCACAAGGTTAAAATTTATCCTTTATCCATGTTGAGCTAGTAATGTTTTTTGAAATAACCTTGACTAGGATCACACCCTCACTAGGGGGCAAATAAGAAAGGTTTTAAAGATCATCAATAGGAAAAGCTTCTTTATCATCCAAATAAAGCAATGAAGATAGGTGTTGTAATTGATCATGTAATTTGATTAAAAAATCCAAAGGATTCAAAAGATTTGAGCTTCTTATAAAAACAACTGAGGTGATCATATTCAATTAAACAAAAGTGAAGAAAACAAAGAGAAAGAGCTTAAAACCGACACTAGGGGGCATGAAATCCATTTTGACAAGAAAAAAAAAATCAGGGAATAAGCACAAGTGATCCTTAGTTTTGAAATCACTTAAACACCATTTTAAGCATGTAAAATATCATTTTCTTCATAACCAATAGCCTAAGCCTACATTACGTACCTAATCAAGCTTTTTCTTATCACAGACAAACAATCTGGATCTGTAGGTAGTGCTATCTCATACAGGTCAAATCATTATTCATGTAAATGAAATAAATACTTTGAACCGATTCGGTTTCTTAATAACCCTCAAATTGAAATTTTAACTTTTTTGTGACCAACTAGATGTCATTTCATCTTTATCCAAAAGCTTCAAAATGCTTTCATCACTTTAAAAACCTGTTAATAGGAATCATTTGAATTTTTTTTAGAACAAGTTTATTTTGAACCAATGTCAAAATGATTTTTATGGTTGAAATAACTTGGAAGTTCTAAAAATTTGCATGGAAACATTTTCCTGTAAATAACCAAAATTTTCTTTTATATAATCTCATCCCTAAAGAAAATCCAATGTGAATACTTAGGGGGTATGATCAAGCTAGGGAGACAAAAACCTGGTAAGACTAGCTTCATAATTCCTACTCTAAGAAAAATATTGGGCAAAATTGACAACCTTTAAGATAAAGATAGGAAGACAAAGAAATGTGACAACATCAAACCCTTTCTAGAGGTCAAGGTCACAACATGTAACTCAAGTAAACAAGGGTGGAAAAGACATCGAAGTTTACTACTAAAACCGATTTTTAAGAAAAAAAAGACACCATGAAGAAATGATGATCTATATTACTCAGGTAAGTATACATGCATATCAATCATAATGCATTTGCTTTTAACATTGAAAGATCATTGTTTCACCATCAATACTTAATTAATGTATTTTCTAACCCTACCTTTTTTTTAAGTACACCCTCACCACTTACATAGTGCATTTTCTAACCTTGTCTCCCTTTAAGCGTGCCTTTAAGCCCTTATCACTTAGGTATTGTGTTTTCCAAACCATGCCTCTTTTTTTTAGTATGCCTTTGAGCCCTCACCACTTAGGTAGTGCATTTTCTAACCCTGACTCATTTTTTAAGTGTGCATTTGAGCCCTCACTACTTAGGTAGTGTGTTTTCTAACCCTACATCTTTTTTAGTGTATCTTTGATCCCTCACCACTGAGGTAGTGCATTTTTTAACCTGCCTTCTTTTGAGTATGCCTTTAAGCCCTCACCACTTATGTAATATATTTTCTAACCCTGTTTTCTTTTTTAGTGTGCTTTTGAGGCATCATCATCTTTTTTTGGATAGGTCACCCATTACAACTTGACCACATTCTCCATGTTTTTAATCTAGGTAGGTCACCCATTATGATACAACTCTGTTTAGGTAGGTCACCTATTACAACACGACCATTCTTTTTTTTTTTTTCATTTTGGGTAGGTCACGCATTATAATACGACCATTCTTCCATTTAGGTAGGTCACTCGTTACAACACGACTATTCTTTCCTTTTTACATTTTAAATAGGTCACACATTACAACTCGACCACGTTCTTTATTTTTTTTTTATCTAGGTAGGTCACCTATTACAATATGATCATTCCTTCACTTGGCTAGGTCACCCATTACAACATGACTATTCTTTTCTTTTTCTATTTTTGGGTAGGTCACCCATTACAACTCAACCATATTCTCCATGTTTTTTATCTCGATGGGTCACCCATTACAATGCGATCATTCCTTCACTTGGGTAGGTCACCTATTACAATACGACCATTCTTTTCTTTTTTCATTTTAAGTAGATCACCCATTACAACTCGATGTTTTTTTATCTAGATAAGTCACTCATTACAATTCAACCATTCCTCCACCTAGCTAGGTCACCCATTACAACATAACCATTCTTTTCTTTTTTCATTTTTGGGTAGGTCACCCATTAAAGCTCGAACATTCCTCCACTTGGCTAGGTCACCCATTACAACACAACCATTTTTCCTTTTTTCATTTTTGGGTAGGTCACCCATTACAACTATAACATATTCTCTATGTTTTTTATCTAAGTAGTTCACCCATTATAATACGACCATTCCTCCACTTAGGTAGGTTACCGATTATAACACGACCATTCTTTTTTTTTTTTTCATTTTGGGTAGGTCTCTCATTACAACTTAACTATACTCTCCATGTTTTTTTATCTGGATAGGTCACCCATTACAACACGATCATTCTTTTTTCTTTTTCCTTTTTTTTTTCATTTTAGTTAGGTCACCTATTACAATGCGGTCATTCCCCAACTTGGATAGGTCACCCATTACAACATGATCATTTTTTCTTTTTTCATTTTGGGTAGGTCACTCATCACAACTCAACCACATTCTTCATGTTTTTATCTGGGTAGGTCACCCATTACAATGCGGCCATTTCTTTACTTGGGTAGGTCACCCATTACAACACGACTATTCTTTTGTTTTTTCATTTTGGGTAAGTCACTTATTACAATATGACCACTTCTTCATGTTTTTTATTTAGCTAGGTTACCTATTATAATACAACCACTCTTTTTTTTCTTTTCTTTTTTTCATTTTTGGGTAAGTCAACCATTATAATTTGACCAATTTTCCATGGTTTTTTTTTTAATCTAGGTAAGTCACCCATTATAATGAGACTATTCCTTCACTTGGGTAGGTGACACGACTAAAAGATTGATGTCTTCTTCTAAGTCCAAGAGTGTCGAAGTAATAAATAACCCGGCAAGACCGGGATTGAACCACAAGGAGATTAATTCTATAAATTATAGATAATAATAATACAACAATAGTAACAATAACAACAACAACAATAATGGTAACAATAACAACAACAACAATAATGGTAACAATAACAACAACAACAATAACAATAGTAACAATAACAACAACAACAACAACAACAACAATGGTAACAATAACAACAACAACAATAGTAACAACAACAACAATAACAATAATAATAGTAATAGTAGTCGTAGTAGTAGCAACAACAACAACAATAAAAGAAGAAGAAAAAGTTGATGAGAACTATGAGATAGAAGATTAATGTAAGGATTAAATAATGATAACAATAAATATCAAGGTTAGAGGATCTATTAATGATATGTCAAACAAGTATAGTATAAACTCTTATTACTCAATTAGAAATCACACATAAAGGAGGTTCTAATTAGATTATAAATTGTTGACATGATTACATTAGTCATTTTATTCGATTAATGCTAATACTTGTAAATCTCGTCAGGCATTCATAATTATAACTTATATTAACAACAAATCAAGTTCTTTTCATAACTCAGGTGTTGGTTAATCAATACAGTATGGGCTATAAAAGTGCCAAGCATTTGATATACCAAGTGTTATATAACATAATCTAAATTAGTCATTTAACAAGCAAAGTATTAAAAAGTGAATAAGATAACAAATGAAAAACATGTTAGTATCAAACATTAAAGTCCATATTAAGTTTACATTATGCTTATTTTTACACCATTAGTATAACTTTTTCACCTTAATATAATAAACTTAGCTAAACATAATGAAAGAAAAATAAATAAATAAATAAATAAAATAAGATACAAGTTAACTAAGTAAAGGAATGGAATTGAAAGGCATAAACTTGATATTAATGAGAGCAAAATATAGGCATTACAAAAATATAAAGAGAGAAAGCAAGACCATGTTCTTAATCAGAAAACCAAGATACCTAAATATATGGCAAATACCTCTTTTTATAGGCTAAAATTAGGAACTGTTGATTTGATGACTAATTGATAAGCGGGTGGCTAACTCTTGACTTGGTGACAATCATTATCTTCTCTTGTTTGCCCAAAACGTCATTGATATCGTCAAAAGTGGAACCACTTGAAAACATAAAAGTTATAAAAAAATTATCTTAGCTTTTTTTTTTTAAATATAGGTCATTTGAACTTCCAAAACTACAGATATGGGCCAAACACCTAACAGTGTGCAGATTGTAGAACAAATTCGGACTTCTTTGTTGTTGTTACAATTTGAACTTGAAAATGACCTTTTTAAATCTTGGGCTCCATATCAAAGTTGTAAGCCTATGTCTTACCTTTTCATCCATATAGAGTAGACCTATATTTAAGATCTATAGCTCTAGATATGACCTAGTTACCAAAAAGTGTTCTGATTTGGACTGCACCAACATCTCTTTTTTATGTTTGGTCATCTCTTTATCCTTTCAATTTCAGTTCTTAAACTTATCGATCAATCATTTTATTTAAGTGATACACCTGCATTTAAAATGAATATTTACTATAAATTAAAGGTATCTTATGTTATTAGATATGTTATTATAAAACATGTTTTAGTTAAGGAGTTATTAATACTTCAAATGCAAATGATGATATAAAACCTTGATAAAAATATACTTTTAAGTAATAATCAAACCTCTTAACCAGCTTATTACTAGGATTTAGTAATCAAAATGTTAAAATAAAAAAAATAATTTGTAAATTCTATAAAGCAAGGTATTCATCATTCAACTTTCATTAATCTATTCAGATAAAAAAACTCATAAAATTTATATATATGCTCAATAACTCTTTAACAAGATATTAATAAATCTTTTTTTATGTTCTATATATCAACACATAGTTATGAGGTTTTACTTGGAAAAAAACAAAATTCTTGTTCTCATGTTTAAGGTTAAATTCTTTGGGTTGAGATTATTTTTTATTTATTTATTTTAATATATATACATGTAACTTAAAATACAATGTATTTTTAACCATGTAATGAGCTTTTGGCTAATGACTCCCAAACCAGTTGGTTTTAGGGTATTAGGTGTTGAGACACCTCTGCGATTTTAGTAACTCAAGTTGTTGATACTGATATATAGATAATGCAATGTTTGATTTCCTTAAGCTTTTCTCCTTAACCCATGTAACAAGCGTTGGGTTAATAGCTCCAAAATCAGTTGACTTTAGGGTATTAAGTGTTAAAACACCCCTTCGGGCTTAATTGCTTAGGTTAGGGAGGCTACAAAACCAAACTTATCTATATTTTTATTATCATTATTTTTTTTTGCTCTTTTTTAAAAAAAAAATTATATACTATTCATTTTTCTTAGTTGTTACCTTTAATAAAAGAACATAAATAATATAACAATCCAATATGCAACCCATAATCATATATTAAAGTGTGTGTGTGAAAATTAAGATTTAAAAATACATGTTAAATGAGTATATGAGCATAATTAAATGATAATACCTAAATATTTCAAGAAGTATTATAATAGACTTTATTAAGAATGGTTACTAAGATGCATCTCAAGAGTCACTTTAACAAAAGAGTTCCTTTACTCTACCATCCTAGTAACAACAATTATGCATATGCTTTATAAAATAGAAAACATAGTCAGTTAATTTTTTTTTATCAAGTACTATTCTCTCCCCTCAACCAAAATGAAATATTGTCCTTTATGTTCTAGAGTAAAAAGATAGAGTATAGTAGACATCATCTGAAATAACGAATATTGACAAATTGAAACACACTTAAACAAATATAAGAAATAAAAAACATAAATATTATGCTATTAACTATTAATAAAATTAAAAGATACAAGTTTTTACAAACTAAGACTTAAATCACAGTTGTGATTGTGGTTCTCATCTTACTTTAGTTTTATGTTCAAGAACGGCTTAAATGCCCTCTATAGGTCGGAGATAAGCTTCCCATCCAGTTTTTTTAAAAATCAGCATTTTTTTAATCAGATTTCCACGACTATGTCGAACATGTTCTTTATGGAATAATGACCATAAATCATGAATTGACAAATGCACATCTCCACTACGATGCATCTCAAAAGTCAATAGAATATTATCTAAAGACCTTTTACTCAGACATCCTTAATGAGTAGTATTTTATCTTCACGGTTTATAGACATCATTCTTAAAGAACGACATTGTGCATTGCAAGTTCATCTGGCACATTGATGACAGACTTTCAGTCGTTTTGCACGATATTTCTTTGTAAAAGTGCTTTTACCTCTTCTAAGCATATGTGAAATAAAAGAATTGGAAGACTCACCTGATAATCGAACCTTTACTTCAATTAACCAACGAATCTCTTCAAGAATTTCATGGTTCAATAACAATCTCAATCTTGCACACCTAGCTCGATAAATTTTTATAATCATATTTTGAGGCAAAATAAGAAAACACTTTTTAATTTTTCAAGAGTGGTGTCCATTTTTTTAAGATGAGAAGTGAAAAAGAGATGTAAAGAGAAGAGAAGGAACAAAGAATTGAACAAATATATACATAGATATTAGTTATCATGGAAAACTAAAAGAACCGACTTAAGAGTCACGGAGTACCATTATCTATCATTCAACCGGGGTGAGAGAGACTAGCAAACCAAGAGTCACAAAAAAAAACACAAAAACAATATGAGAAAAACAAAACAATCAACCTTTATCTACAAGATCATTCAAACCAGTTGATTCATTTTCACTAGGAAAATTATCAAAGTAAGCTTTCAAACAATGTCTATTTACCTTGAAAACATTGTTATTTTTTGGATTCTTAATATTAAAGGCCTCATAAGGATACACATATTTCTTAATAAATGGACTGCCCTATCTTGATCTTAGCTCTCTAGGGAATAAATGGAGTTAAAAATTATAAAACAAAACGTTTTGACCAGTATCAACTTTTGAGAATTTTTACAAGTTTTGTAGAATGCATGCGTGTCCTTGACTATGGTAGGCCAATAAAATCTATTTTGAAAGATTTTTACAACTGTTTTTTACGAGAAATAACTCTCAAATGCTTTAAAATGACAAAGTTGAATGACACTACTTACCTCATTGTCAGAAATGCATCTTTGAAATATTTAATTAGGATAATATTTGAATAAGTTAGGGTCATCCTAATAAAAGTTATTCACTTCGTTCAAAAACTTTTCTTTGTATTGGGTACTCCAATTAGCTAGCAAATCTCTTGAAGTAAAAAAATTGATATTTTTATCATACCAAGGCATTGGACTAAGAGAAAGTAAGGATTCATCAAGAAAGTAATCATCGATTGGTGTGATGTTAGATGTTAAATCTGTTGTCACTATTGATAAAAGATCCGCATCAACGTTTTCATTGTGTTTTTTATCCATGATTTCTTTCTAAGAATAAATCATTTGCAAATCTTTAGATTCATCCAATTATTTTTTCTTAAAGCAGATTTAAGTTGATCATAAATTAATTCTTCAATATGATCTACTTTTTGTAAATCATTATCATCTCCAGGTTGTTTGCAAATATTAAAAATATTCATCTCCAATATCATGTTTCCAAATGATAGTTTCATCAGTCCATTCCTACAATTAATCAATGCATTAGAAATTACAAGAAATGGACGTCCTAAAATAACAAGAAATGAATTACAAGCTTTAACAAGTTGTGTGTCCAAGAAAATAAAATCCACAGGATAAATGAATTTATCGATTTATACTAACACATCTTTAATTTTCCTCTAGGCACCTTTATAGATCTATCGGTAAGTAAAAGAGTTACAGAAGTTAGTTTTAACTCACCTAGATTGAGACTTTGAGAAACTGAATATGAAAGTAAATTCACACTGGCTCCAAGATCAAGTAAGGCTCTTTCAATTTTATGTTCTCCAATAAAGCAAGAAATTATAGGACAACCAGGGGTCTTTATATTTCAAAGCATTATTGTTCTGAAGAATAGTACTTACTTGTTCGGCTAAAAATTTCTTTTTCACATTCAGTTTCCTCTTCACAGTGCATAGATCTTTCAAAAATTTAGTATAGGAAGAAACTTGTTTAATAGCATCCAGTAAATGTATATTGATTCTTACCTATTTGAAAGTTTCAAAGATTTCAGAGTTGTGATTGACTTTTATTTGTTTGGTCATGACATGAGAAAATAGAAGTGCTGGCGGTGAATCAATCTTTTCTTTACAAATTTCATATTTAACCCCTTCGTTACTTTTAGAGATTGACTTATCATCTTTCTCATAAGGTTCAAGAGTGGGTTTTTCAATAACCTTACAACTGCAAAGAGTAGTGACTGATTTGACTTGATCCATGTGATGACTTCAAAAACTACTTGCATTTGCATTGTATTGCCCCTTGGAATTTTATTGTGGTTGAGATGGAAACTTACCTTTCTCTTGAAAACAGAGAGCATATGTTAATTTTGCAAGAGTATCTTTAAAATTTGTCATGTTTTTAGCAAGTTGAGTATTGATTATCTTTTGCTTTTCAATGAATGCATTCATATTCCCTTAAGATTTCTTTTACAAGGTGGAGCATAAGAAGGTGTATATCCATAAGAATTTTAAAAATTATGGTGTGCTTGAAACAGTAGTTGTGAAGTTTATACATTGTTATTATTACTCTTCCAACTGAAATTTAGATGATTTCTCCAACTAGGGTTATATGTTTATGAGTATGGGTTGTGGTTGGCCCTTTAAAAATTGTTTAAAGCATGGGCTTGTTCATGAAGACATTCTTTAAAAGAAGGCAAGGTTGGACAATTATTAGTTGAATTTTCATTTGTTTCATATATTTGACACATAATGTTTTCAACAGATTTTAATTGAGCACTCCTTTTCAATTCTAGTGTCTCGATTTTTTTAGCTAAAGATGCAAACTTAGCTTGAAGATTACGATCTCCTCTAAAGTTGTACATACCTCCATTACATGTATGAGGTTAAGTTTTACTCGGTGTCTTATAAGTACCCGCGGTGTCCTAATTTTAAGCATTTTTAGCTAACAAGTCTAAGTACTCAATTGATTTATCAAGGTCTTTATCTTTAAAAGTTCCACAGCACATCAATTCAACCATTTGTCTGTCTCTAGGTGTTAACCCTTCATACAAATATGAAACCAATCTCCATGTTGCAAAACCATGATGAGGGCGAGTATTAAGTAAGTCTCGTTATCTATCCCATGGTAAAATATTTCTCTTGGTTTTTGAGTGAAAGTGATAATTTGTCTTTCGAAAAAGTTTGTTCTCTGAGATGAGAAAAAACATCTTTAAAAATTATTGTTACATGTCATCCCAAGCATGAATGAATCTTGGTCTCAAATTTCATAGCCATGTTTTAGCTTTATCTTTTAATGAAAAAGAAAAAAAACTTTAATCTGATGGTGTTCATGCTACAATTTAAGTCATTATAGGTGTTATAGACCTCTTCAAATTCCTTTAAATGCAATTATGGATTTTCTAAATCTAAGCTATAAAAAAAAGGTAAAAGTTAAATAATGTCTGGTTTAAAATTAAAATGAGATGCATCAGGAGGAAAAACTATGCATGATGGTGCACTTGTTCTTTTGGGATTCATTTGGTCTCTAAGTATTCTAACACAGTTATTCTCATTATGAAGTAATTGATTATCTACTTCGGCTATATTTTTTTAAAATGATAAGGATAACCTATAAAGTCTACCACTTAATGTACATGACCACACTCTTATACATGTGTAGGAATATAATAAAAGAAAGAAAAAAACAAAAAAAACGTTATATACAAGAAAAGTGAAAAGAGAAAATAAAATAAATGCTATAATTTGTACAAGAACTTACCTCTCCAGCAACAGCACAAAAAACTTGATATGACTAAAAGATTGAAGTCTTTTTCCAAATGCAAGAGTGTCGAAGTAATAAATAACTTGGCAAGACCAAGGTCGAACCACAAGGAGGTTAATTATATAAATTATAAATGATAATAATACAACAACAATAACAATAGCAACAACAATAAAAAAAAAAGGAGAAGAAGAATAAGTTAATGAGAACTTTAAGATGGAAGATCAATGTAAGGATTAGACAATGATAATAACAAATGTCAAGGTTAGAGGATCCACTAATGGTATGTCAAACAAGTATCGTATAAATCTTATTATTCAATTAGAAATCGCACACAAAAAAGATTCCAATCAGATTATAAATTATTAACATGATTATATTAGTTATCTTATTTGATTAATATTAATACTTGTAAATCTCATCAAGCATTCATGATTATAACTTATTTTAACAACAAATTAAGTTCCTTTCATAGCTCAGGTGTCGGTTATACTATACAGTATGAGCAATGAAAGTGCCAAGCATTTATTGTACCAAATGTTATACAACATAAATCTAAATTATTCATTTAACAAGCAAAGTATTAAAGAGTGAACAAGATAACAAATGGAAAACATGTTAGTATCAAACATTGAAGTCCATATTGAGTTTACATTATGCTTATTTTTACACCATTAGTGTAACCTTTTCATCTTGACATAATAAACTTAGCAAAACATAATAAAAGAAAGAAAAATAAATAAACAAAATAAGAACATAAATAAGATAAAAGTGAACTAAGTAAAGGAAAAGAATTGGAAGGCATAAACTTGATATTAATGAAAGCAAAACTTAAGCATTATAAAAATACAAAGAGAGAAAACAAGAACATGATCTTGATTTGGAAACCAAAGTACTTAAATATATGAAAAATACCTCCTTTTATAGGCCAAAATTAAGAACTATTGATTTGATGACTAATTTATTAGTGGGTGACCAACTCTTGACTTGGTGACAATCCTTATCTTCTATTGTCTTTCCATTCATATAAAGTAGACCTAAATCCAAAATCTACAGCTCCAGATATGACTCAATTACTAAATAGTGTTCCGGTTTGAACTGCACCAACATCTCTTTTCTAAGTTTGGCCATTTCTTTGTCCTTTCAATTTCAATTATTAAATTCATCAATCAATCCTTTCATTTATGTGATATGCCTGCATTTAAAATAAATATTTATCATAAATTAAAAGTATCTTATATTATTAAATATGTTATTATAAAACATACTTTAGTTAAAGAGTTATTGATAATTCAAGTGCAAAATAATAATATAAAATCTTAATAAAAATACACTTTTAAGTATTAATCACTTATTAAAGAAGGTTTTTCTTGAACCATAAATAAACCAAACATTATAAACCACAATACGATTTTAGATTTTATCAGACAAAATAATGCAGATTACCTTCGGTAGAGTGTATTTGGGGTGTTAATACCTTTTCTTTAAGCAACTATTTTCCGTATCTGATCTATGAGACCAGTTAGAGTTTTTGGTAATTAGAATACTAGGTGATGACTTTCATTCAAAGTTTCCACTGATAAGAGGTAAGAATCCCTTGTCTCTCCATATTTGCTAAAGATACACCATTTGTTTTTTTATAAGGGGTGGACGATCTTCATAATGCCGTATACGTGCGAGAATCTTTATAGTTTTTGCAACTTCAATTTTGGTTTAAAAATTATTTTTCTTAACATTTTATTATACAAGTAAAGTAGAGGAGAGAGAAAGCCAACTTTAAATGGTAAAGATAGAGAAAGTGTTTGGTTTAACTACTTTTAAAGATGAAACTTGTTTTATTAGTGTTAAAAAATCCTATTAAATTTAAATTAATAACAATATCAAAAGTTTTTCATGATCTAAATATTGTTTTTGCATTAAAAAAACTTTTGGTTCCACATGCTCCATAGCATAAAAAATAACCTAATAATTAAGCTATTATGTGAATGCGAATTAAATATAAAATTAACCCTTTTGGTCCTGATATTCATACTAAAAAGTTAACTCAAAACTTATACATTTTAAGTTTGGTTGATTGCTTTAAAGAATATTTAATTGTGAATTAATTATTTCAATCAAAAATAATTTTTTTCTGAATGATCAATTAATGTCTAACATTAAAGAGAAAAATAAAAGGTAGATTTTCAATAGAATTCACATGTGTAGAATGTCATAGTGTCGTGAGTTGGACTAAAAATTTCTTAAACATGATACACACACTAAAGTTAGGGGAGTTATTTGATATTATTATTAAATCTAGTTTAATAATCAAACTTGAAAACTCCTTACTCAAATTCTTGTCAAGTCTGGATTTTTAATGAAATTATATAGAAGTTGTTTTAAAGTAATTTAGTTGACTTGAAAAGTTTAAAAATAAAAATAAAAAATCAAAGAACAAAAAATGATATATATATATAAGACTAGATATATGAGTTTAAAGGTAATATAAATTACCATTAAAAAAGGGTTTGACTTAAAAAAATTAAAGCTAGCATGCATATATATATATATATATATATATATATATCTCGTTAAGACAATGACTAACTTAGGTTAATTCATCAAACTTATGCTTAGGGTTGTAGATTCTAATAGGTTTAATAAATATAAAAAAAAATCTATAAAAAAAACTCAATATTATGCTTAGGGTTGTAGATTCTAATAGGTTTAATAAATATAAAAAAAAATCTATAAAAAAAACTCAATATTAATGGTTTTTTTTAAAAAAAAAAGATACGTCAATGAACATACTTGAGTGACCCATCATAAGAACATACTTGAGTGACCCATCATAAAAAAATCTTAATCAAACTTAAATATGTGGGTTTAGGTTAGGCAACCTCAATGAGTGAGATTTTTTTTTTAAAAATTGAAGTTGATATTTATTTATTTATTTTTTAAAAATATTTTGATGCTAATATATCAAATTAATTTTAATTAACTTAAATTAACTCATTAAAATCATGATTTAAATTATGCATTTCAATGTATTCAATGACATTATATATATGTTGGGGTGGGGGTATAGTGCATGTGTGATCTAGACTCACATAAGATTTACGTAACCAAGGTTTTTTTACGGCCTTGACATGCTAGACCACTTGGGCTTGCATACATGGTTATATTGTTGGCTCATTATTTTTTAAAACATTAAAAAAAATGTGATTTATCATTAAAATGAAAAAAAAAACTAGTTTTTTGCTATTTAAATTTAGAATTTAACTACTATTATGGTAGTGAAACAAATTACAAGGTAAAGTTTTTTGGGTTAAAAATTTATATTTATTTAAAAACACATAATAAAAACCATAAATCTTTTTAAATCACTTACTAACTTTAAAATATCCTAAAATTATTCAAATCCTAAAAATAAGATGAAACACATGTTCTTTTTCAAATATTTTTACAGGGAAAAGTCATCATTATCAAGCTTTCCTCGTCAAATAAAATAAAATATATTTAAAATAGTAGATCATGCAAAGGTTTCATGCAAATTGATGGGCAATTTTTTTTTCATTCATTTTATTTACTAGAAACAGCAATAGCAGTAACAAGAATCCAAATTGATCTAAAAAATACCATATTATATTATCATATGTATTCAACGAAGAGGTATAGCAAAATATTGAAAATTGGGAGAGTCCACATCATCAATTTCAACCAAGACTGTAATCCAATTCATGTATTGGCTGGTCTCTCTTATCTCTCTATTTCTAATGAAAACCTCCAACTAGAACCTAATGGTATAGGTAAAAAACGAAGACAAAAAGCCTCTGTACAGCAATTATATCATGGTTCCAAGGGATGTGCTTGTAAAAGCTGGCTTCATCATCAACTCGAGCTTGAGCATTTTGAAGGTGTCCTTGGAGCTGTAACAATAATAAAAAGAAAGCATTATTTTACAGGTTTACTGTAAAATTAAGACAAAGCAAATGGGTTAATCTTGCTTCGATTATTAATAATGTTTTTCTACATCAATAATTAATTTATTTACTTATATATATATATCAAAAAAAATATTTTCATATTAGTTTTTAACAATTATAAATTATGATTTTATTTATAAATAAAAAGTAAATAAATCATGTGGATGGATCATGCGTGCTCCAGAATCATGAAGTATACTCTCAATGCACAAAATAATTAATAGATGCAACTAGAAAGACAAGGAAATTCATAAATTACCAAATCCAGTTGCTTGTGAGCTTTTCATCAACCGTAGACGCTTGCATGATTCCACAAACATTCTGTGAATAATAATAATAATAATAAGTATATAAATACACGGAAATTCAAGCATTGATTGTTAAAAAAATCTTGATCACCTACCAGTGTAGTTACTCGAGATTGCCCTAATTTTTTTCAGATCGAAAAATATATTAAAAAAATTTTAAAATATTTTTAATATTAATACATTAAAATAATTTAAAATATAAAAAATTAATTTAAAATAATAAAAAAATAAAATTAAAATAAATATTTTAAAAACATTTTTAAAATACAAAAACAAACTATTCTAAAAAATTGCTATGAATTTTTAAGGGCACTTTAGGAAACTTACTTCCAGGGTACATCCCCAAGCATCATCCAGTCGCCATCCTTGTCCTCATAAGTAGATACATACTCTGCTCCATTGTTCACTTCTTGTTCCATGAGTGTCCTCTCGTTCAAATAGTTGCCTGCAAAAACAATTTAACTAAATTAAATGATTAAAATACCCTTTTCAAATGAAAAAAAAAAAACTGAATCTTAATTATTAATTCATGGAGCACATACGGATGGTGAAGCTGAAGCAAGAGAACATGTCCTGGAGGGCATCCAAGAGCTGCTGATAACTGTTGTACATCTCCAGGTCAACCTTTCTCAAATATGGAGCTCCATCTACAGCCACCTTTACGTATTTACAGCTCTTCATTGCGTTCTTCCTAAACGCCCTCACCGGTGGCCACCCCACCACTTGTGCTCTGTAATTAAATCAATTCAAGACTTAATTACTCTTAATTATTCAATACATACATACATACATACATACATACATATTTGTCTCTAAATAGTTCGGTGACTTCAGGGATTTATGAAGTGCAAACGAGAAAGAATTAAAAAATATTAAAGAAAAAAACGTGCCCATCATTATATGCAGCTAAAAAATGGATTAACATGATTTTATTGATTCCACGGGACAAAAATGAATTAGCTCTGATTTACTTTATAATATGACTGTAAGAAGTAATGTAATAATGAATAATCTTTATATCTTACTTTGCTGCCTGAGGCTTAGCCGTGTTTGGCACATCCGTTTCAGACACCCCAGAATATTTGTTATGATCAGAATCAACGTTAGATGACCTTCCAAGATTTAGATCAACAGTCTCCAAAAACCCACGCTTGCCACTTGTTTTCTCTATTAATGCTAGCCCACGAGATTCACCAGGAAGCCCTAAGGTCAACTCTGTCTCCTTGAAACTCACGTTGGCCGCATCGGATTCCAGCAAGTTTGAACCATTTTCCGGTGACATTTTCCGTACGCTACTATCCGCGACGATGAATTCTAGCAGGGCACTTAACGTGTTGAAATGAAAAAGGCAGGCACTCTTCAAAATTATGTGACTCAACAACTTTGGCACTTGTGGGTTAATATAGGAAGCTGGCCGGCATGATTATCTAACCACTCTGTTATTGACACGTGTGATAAGAAGGAACGGTTGCGATTTGTCCAAATAGGTAGGTGACAGAATATAAACGAGTTGATCGCCTCTGATTTGGAGCGCTTTAAAGTTTGGGCCGTATGGTCGGTTGGTCCGACCGGGTCGTTTTTTTTTTTAAATTAACGTCGGTGTCCGGGCCAGCTCTCGCGCACCACGACTAATCCCACGGGCCCTGAAGTTAACGACCATGTAAACTCCAGTAGCCATCATATGAGCAACTAAGGACTCGAACCTGAGACCACAGAGGGAGCGACCGGGTCGTTTTCATTTGTCAAGTTCAGGTTATATATATATGTATGTATGTATGTATGTATGTATGTTGACTGTGGTTTACTTGATTAAAACGTTGAATTTACGGTTCAACTCCTTCCCTCTGCTTTCCCTTTGTTAATGGAATCTAATCCCCCTCTTCACTGAATATTGGTCAAATAGTTAAAGCTTAATCTCGTCATATTTGTGTTATTAAGTGTTTTTTAAGCTATGATTATTATGTATTTGGCATTGCATTTTAAAAGTAATTTTAAAAATATTTTAATGTATTGATCTTAAAAAACATTTTTAAAAATAAAAAAATGTTATTGATATATTTTTATAAATAAAAAATACTTTAAAAAATAACTATAATTATACTTCTAAATATATTTTAAATAAAAAAGAAATTTTTAGCATAAGACCCTCCTCGAACCCTTGTGATTCTTAACAATTAAAAGACTAATTTTATAATGAATTATTTTGAATTATGCCATTTAATTTTATTTAGATTTGACTTTTAATTATTAATTTTATTGGGATCCTGGTAATTAACTTGCTTTCCAAAAATGATCAATTTTGAATTTTACAAACCACCATTCGACTTTTTTAAGAATAATTTCTTGTGGATTTGAATTTATTCTTAAGAACAAACATGTTATTAATCTAATAATACTTTTATTTCCGATGCAAGGAATATGTTTTTAAACTAATATAAAAATAATTTTATCGTAGAAAAAAATAGTTCTTAAGAACAAATTTATGACACAAGCTCATCGTGTATTGATATTACCATCATCGCGGGTATATATGGTATTGGCGAGGCACAGATGAAGCAGAGGCAGAATTTAAAAGAATAGGTATCCATCAGTGGAAGACGTCATTAATCTGCACGTACAGAAGCAGCACCTTCAGGGCTGAGCTCTCGCTCGTGCGAGGAAGGTTGTTTAAGAGGAGGAACATGGGACCCACATGTCTGGGTTCTTAAAGTTGAAGCCAACTTTTCTTCGAGAGAAGTCCATGTGCTGCCCACCGGAAAAGAAATGAAAGAAAGACCCGCCCAAAGATATCAAAATTAGGATGTGGGTCCCGCAAACAACCATGTGGTCATTTTCTTCTTTGTTGATACTGGGCCCCATTTTTCCTTTCCTTTTTATTTTTCTTTTGGGTTCATACATCCAGATCGATGAAGTGGTATTTGAAATTTTTGTTTATTATTGTTATTATTAATAATATAAATATTTGGACAAGTTTATTATATCTTAATTAATTTTATAAATTTTAAAATTAATAATTATATAAATTTTTAATAAATTTTAAAAAACTTAAATTCATAAATAATAAAGAATAAATTTAAAAACTACCACTCAAATTTAGTATTTAAGATTTTTTATTATAGGAGTGATTATTTTTAAAAGTAACTTTTATTTAAAATTATATTAAATAATATATTTTTATTTTTTAAAAATTATTTAAGATATAGCATATTAAAATAATATACAAAATAATTCTTTTTTAAAAAAATTATTTAATTTTTATTTAAAACAAAACACTGAACAGAAATGAAAGTAATTAGATTATCAAGAGCACTCAATCAGACAAAGAAATATCTACAAGTTAGCATAATTACTGAGCTAGATATGAGATTAATACATGACTCTTTTATATCGTGTCATGTATAATTGTTTTGCTCCAATTTTTTTTATTTATTTAGTATAATCCTCCTCTCTTTTTTTTTGGGTGAAATTTGAGGCTATAAAACCCACTTTATATTTCTTGTTTAACAATGGAATTTCTTATATTGGTGAGAAATAAAAATGGACAATGCTGCTTGGATCAAATCAACTTGGTCGTAACCCTGTTTTGCACACAAGTTCTATCATGGGGGGATGAATTAGCTCAATTTATCTTCATATTTTAGTTTTAATTTCCATTATGTGAAAGCCATCCATGCTGTGATTTAGAAACATATAATATACAAGGGGAGGGAAATGCAACGGCCATAAGGGGACCCTGTCATGTCCACATCGTTGAAATCATTCTTAATTTCACGTGGATTTTTTTCTAATTCTTTTTGCTTTTCAACCAAATTATTCACTTACAAAGATGCAAGTCAGACATTTGATCATTTGAATTCTTTTCATTTCATGGAATATACAAACCTAATCATTTTTATTCATGTTAGATATATCATTAACGAGTCTTGTGCATTTTAATCTAAAAACTGAGGCTAAGTTGTTAGATGAATCTCTGCAAGTAACTTTATATTTGTAGAGAAAACACTGTGATGATCTCAATGCTGCCTCAAAACGTAGTGAACGGAGTTAAGAGAAAAATCACAATTGCTGTTTAATGCTGGTTTGTTTTTGTATTTTAAAATTAAAAAGAAAAATTAATTTTTTTACTTTAAATTTATAATTTTTTACTATTTTAAATTATTTTGATGTATTAGTGTTAAAATTAATTTTTTAAATAAAAAATCATTAATATATATTTTAACACTAAAAATTATTTAAAAAATAATTACAACTATATTTCTAAACAACTTCAGTCCCGGGACTTTTTCACATACAACTGAGCATATATTTTTTATTTTAAATATGATTTTTTTAAAAAAAAATTGGTCACCTCATCAGTTATTTTTTTTTTGTCTGTGTTTTATTTTTATTTTTATTTTAATTCATGAATTACTATTCAATCTTGTCTGAGGTTTCATCCCAACAATCGTAATTAAGATCCCATCGGCAATGCAAGTGAGGTTCTAGTCTAGCGGTGGAAGAGGCTTGTACCCTTCCTCTGCATCAGGGGTTCGAACTTCACCATGCACGCCTGTCATCCCCGTGGTGCCTTACCTGTTTACTGGGCTTGCAGGATGTTCAGTGAACTGTGTGAATTAGTCGTGGTGCGCGTAAACTGGCCCGAACATCACACGAAAAAAAAATCCCACCGGCAAGAAAGGAAAGGAAGGTAAATGAAGGGGACACATAGCCATACTAGGTTGACTTATTGTGCTCGTCTCTGTCATGGCATGAGGAGCAAATTTAACAGGTTGCCATGTCAATTTATTAATTTGGTGTCGTTTCTTCGTTTCAATCCTAGATTTTTTTTATTTTTTTTAATTATATTCTTTGGTGGCTCGTTGTTTTGCGGTGGAGCCTCACAAGTTAAGATAAAAGCTAAAACAATGATGAATTGTAATTTTTATTTTAAACTCAAGCCACGGACCACGTCAAAGATGAAATTAAGTAAATAAATTAGATTTTTTATTGATTATTATTTATTATTTAATTTTTTTAAATTAAATAAAAATGTTAACACGTCATCTTGAGTTCTAGTTTAGTTTTTACTTATCATTTTTCTAACAATTATAATGTATATGAAGATTAATTAATTTTATTGAATATACTGATCACTAATCATTTAATGGGCACTCCATAGTTTTCATCATCATAAAAAAAATAATAATAAAATCACATCACCCATATTTTTTTTAATGATTGAATCAATTTTTGATCTGCCCGCAAGGTGGATGGGCACCCAGACCAGTTTCTGCCTCCCCACTTCATCTTCCATGAGCACTTTTGGAAATCATGCATTACCAAATTCCCTCGTAAACATAGTGATCTCACTGTTTTTAACTTGATTCATCATTTTGTTTAAATTTTAGACGTTGCTTTCTGTCATGTCTTTCAGCTCTCCTGGTCACTTAATAAGTCATTAAACTATTACATCCCTCCTCCATAATTTACTGAACTGTCATAAAAAAACAATGCGAACGTCGTCTTCTTTTTTGGGAAATTACAAAGTGAACGTTACCCATTAGTTCAAGCAACACACTTTACAAATTGGCAGGCACCAACTATTCTTTTAATCAACTACAGGAGACTTCATGCAAAGTATCGCACGAAAGCCTTAAAAAGCTACTCCTTGTTTCCTTCTTTTCATATATTGGAAAGCTAAATTCATTGCAAGGAGACGGTCAAAGCCCCAGCAAAAAACCATCTCTGCGCAGTCGATTAAGAACTCACAAGTGTAACGAAAAGTATAGGGACAGACAAGGGGGTGTGTGTGTGTGTGTGTGTGTCTATATATATATATATATAGTATTTAACTAATCCAAGACCCTCAACTTCCTTAACCAAACTGATCACCTCCACATGGTCCACATTTGAATGTTTTATATGTGTCGGAATCGAACCACAATTAATTAGTAAGTTAATTTAGTAATTAACTGTATTAAGAAAATCTAGTTATGTAAGAATGGATATATTAGATATATTCTGTACCCAGAACAAAGATTATATTATATTGGTGGATGGACAAGAAACATAATCATGTGCTTTAATCTTCTCGAAGGCAACTAATTCATGTATCGGAACAGGAGAACATGGGCCTTTGTTCTAGAAATGCTCCCTTAATTAGCTTAGTTGCATAGGGTTCTTTTCAGTTATGCTATTGAGCTTGAATTTCTGTCCTGGATTATGCTGACCAGTTCTTTAATCACAATAAATCAAATGATGTTTGATGCCTGAATGATGAGAAATTATTGGTATGTTTAAGATTATACCCTTCACTTTTACAAAAATACAAAACCCATGAATTATTACAATTCAGGCATATCTAATTAAATTTTATGATTGATTTTGATGAAAATGAGTGCCTAAAATCCATGAATTATTACAATTCTAGCATATCTAATTTAGTTCTATGATTGATTTTGATGAAAATGAGTGCCTGCGGGAAGATATGAACAATGGGATTGATGGGCGACATGGTTAACTATATATAATAGCAGAAAAGGAAAGTCTCCCTAGAAGAAAGAAAAGAAAAGAAAACAAGAAGCAATTCATGATTTAAGAAAAAATGTCAGCAGCAAATATAACAGCTAGCATGAATTTATGATCATAAACAAGCAGGTTGTCTTTTCTATCTAGAGTTCTTTATCTCCGGATTCAAACATAAAAATAGGTCTCACAGTTATAGCTGGATGATGAACCATGATTTGATCTTAATCGACCATCACTAATTAAACAGAAATAATTTTCTTTACGAAGAAGGAAGTCCAGTCAAATTCTTCCGAATTCAATATTTTGTGTGTTTTCTCAGTCACGATCATCTCTTGAAATACTTCCCTGAAGAGCATCTCTTGACTGCAGTCCAAAACCCTTGGCTTCTGACCTCTTCATTATCCTTAGCCTCTTGCAAGACTCAATAAACATCCTGTAAAAATAAATAAATAAATCGCAGGCTATATATTTAGCTTTGTTTCAGCATACAAAAATATAAATTAAAATGTCAAAAACATCTAGTTTTACCCCCCCACCAGAAAAATAAATTGATCCCATCATCCTTCGATAGAGCAGCTTCCTTAATTTATTCGTAATTAATTGGTATATTCTCTTAGAATATGGTTAATACATTGGCATAAAATCGACATAGATCGATAATCTAAGAGAAAAACAAATTATTGTAGAACTTTAAGAATAAATTATCATAATTGAAAGGAAATGTTGCAAGAACCACTACATAATAATGACCGATGCCTTGACATTATGGACATCAACGCCATCTACCCAACACAATTATAAGGAAGTTGCGTTTGCCGGCAGCATGTGGCCCAACAATTTCAAAAGAAAAACCCTAAATTTACTTGCAAGTTGCTAGACTCATTGAATGCCAAAATCGCCATTATATATCTCTCTACAAATGTTTTCAAATTCACAATCGTATAAAATAAAAAGAAAAAGAAAAAAAACAGCAACATTGCTCACAGTAGTTAACCATAAACAATCTACTTGAGAAATTACTCAAAGTCAAAGATTCCAATGCCAACAAGAGTTTTACTTAAATATTGATCAATATAAATTTTATAGTGTAACCATCAATATTTACAATATTAAAAGAGAGATAAAGAAGAGTAAAATAGAGAAATAAGTCAGAGAATCACGATCACACCAAAAAAATGAGAAAAATAAAATAAAATCGTTTCTCATTTCTCTCTCTCTCGTGTTCATCTCTTTTTTCAAAGCAATAATAAGTACGCGTAATTATAATTTTAGTTATGACCAGCAGTGATGCAAAATCTCATGTAAAATTAATTGCCAACCAATTACTAGTTTACAATCACATTTTTCTTGACATTAATAAAAAATATAAACTCTTGATAATTATTTGATATTGTTATTAAATATAATTAAATAGATTAATTTTAAAATTTTATAATATAATTTATTATTTAGTCTAAATTTAAAATTAAATTATATAAAATTAAATCAAAATAACTTAGTCAACTTGACCGATTCAAAATAATCTAAAAAAAATCAGATGATCAAATTAACAAAAAAATATCTTGATTTAACTATTTGTCTGGCGTGAGTTTAATGTTAAACTATATAAGAGTAGCTCTAACATAACTCAAGAGAATTAGATGATCTAAAAATAACCCAAATGATAAGTAAAAAAGTCTGAAAATAAAATTAAAAAAAATAAAATTAACATAATATTTTTTTAATTTAATTCTTTACATAATTCGAGTTTAAAATTAAATCATGTAAAAAAAATTTTAATATTATTTTTTCAATTTAATTTGTCTAAATACAACGCTAACTATTATTAAAAAAATCATGTCCGAAAAGAAAAGGAAGGCTTAATTTAAAAAGAAGAATTGAAAAACTTGATATGAATAATGAGGCTCCATTTACTTTCCTAAATGCTGTAGTGCAATAGGGTAACATGTGAATTTCACACGGAGTCAAGTCTGATGGCGTTGATTAATGCAAATTCTCACGCGGAGCTTAGGTTCAAGAAAGTATCATTACAGACATGTTGTCGTCTGCTTTGGACACAGTAGACAAAAAGAGCAATTGCTGTATGAATGAAGGCTGAAGTAGTCAAGAATAAACATCAAGTTCCAGGGTCAATTTGGCTTGTAATGCACGCAAATGGTGAGAAAGAGAAGGAACATTGGGAGGCCTCTTCCAATATATAGAGGCAGCAAAAATAGACATGTGACTCTTAAAGGCGATAATTAGGATGCGAAATCACAAGAGGAGAGGGAAAACACCGCCACATCTCTTGGTTGGAGGAGTCAAAGCTATTGAATGAAAGAAAATAGTGGTCATGATGAACCTTTTAATTACCTCTGACACACCTTTTTCAAGGGAATTGGCGTGGTTTTTCTTTTTTTTTTTCCCTTAATATTTTAACAAATGTTACAAATTTACCGCATCATGTAACCTCTAGAGTGTTGATGTTTGTTTTTAAAAATATTTTTATTTAAAAATATATAATGATAGTTTTTATTTTTTAACTTTTTATTTGAATATATATATATATATTAATATCAATACATGATCAAAATGATACAAAAATACTAGAAAATTTTCAAAAATTAATTTGCACAATTTTTTTTTTCAAATTTTAACAGAAGAACAAGTTGAAATTCAATATCTAACCCTTTCTAAAAACCCTAATATGATGAGCACTATCCTTTCCCATCAATAATTTGAAAAAATGGTTTTCATCCCTCGTGAGCACATATGCTCCGGCCACCAGGCAATCAGCCCCGCTAACAATTGATTGAACGCTACAAATTCATTTATATTTATATGCCGTTCTTCAAGTAAATAAAAAGAAGAAGAAAGGGCGGTGTTACTGGTTGGATAAGAGACTTACTCCCATGGCACGTCTCCCACTAGCATCCAGTCTCCATCCTTGTCTTCATATATGGGAACGTATTCGCAGTCGTCTGTATCCTTCAAGGCTTTGCCTGCCAATAATATTATTTTACAAATAATTATCATGGCCATTTACTTTTTTTCTCTAATTAAAGGATCATAAAATAATAAACTTTGTTCTCTTATTTACTTTCAAATTACTTGTGAGCAATCTTATATATACTGTAGAAAGTGTGCATGTACATATTTGTAGTACTCCAGCTGGTTTTCACATTTATTGTACGACTTCTCAAGCTATTATTATCTGAGTTATTTCCACTACAGTTTGTCTATACTACCATAATGACTGCCTGCTCGGCAAAGGTCCTTATGTTGCTTGTGTGAATTTTAGCGCATGACACATAAATGATGGTTTTTTTCGATGTATGTGTTTCTTTCACATACATATAATGCTGCATGGTCTATAGATGTGAAACTCTGCCTACCTTGTCTTCTAGCTAAACGTTCACTGTTAATGCTAGCTCGGTATAATTAAGGAAGCTTAATGTGTATACCATGCATAAAAACTAGATATTAATAGCACTGTAAATAGATGATAGAGGACTCACCGATTCCGAAACAGCCAAACAACTTCTCCAACGCGACAACAAGATCCGAATACTCCTTGTGCATGCCCAAATCAACTTTTCTGAGAAAAGGAGCTCCGTCCATACTAACTTTCACGTAAATTTTTGAAGTTTCATGGCTATCTTTCTCATTGAAACTATTCTTCTTTCGATAGGAACATACTGGAGGCCACCCCACAACTTGACTCGTTGTTTGGGTTTTTCGCCCATCGGTTGTGCTGTTTGCTTCGCCGGACAACTCTGAGAAAACCCTTTTCTTTTCATTTTTTGGTCCCTTTTCGCTGCCCGGGGGACCCAACCTTAGCTCTGTGATTTCAAGTCCAAGAGGCTGTGCCATTTTTTTTCTTGGTAATGGGCAAGGGTTGCAATATTCGTCTTTGGAACTTTGGTTAGGTTTTGGCTCGACGGTTTCAGTGTGTTATATAGTGTTTGTTAACTCTATAATTTTCGGTGACCAAAAAGGTTTATTTGTATATATAATCATTTTTTTTATACAAGCATAGAGAAGAAAGCAAAGGAAGGACATAGTGGGTGCAATGACAGGTCACACAAGGCTTAGTGGTCGGTCACATGAGAGGCACAAGTGGGGACTCTGCCTCCTAAAAACAGAATTAAAGGCCAGCACCATAAGTTGGATATGGGACAGATCGTATGGCTATTGGGTATTAGGTGATTTGGTAGGATTTGCCTCAGCCGTCTGATTTGGTGAAGGGAAAACAGACCATGTGATCTGCCTTATTGGGGGGGTTTATGCAATAAATTACAAAAAATGTACAGCAAATTCTCAGCATGAAACAAGGGGAGTTTGTTTTGCAGCACTCATGTCCATCTAATGTTGCTATTTGACCATGGATGCTCAATCCCTTATATATCAGGTCTCTTAAAAAAATATTATCCTAATTAAATTACATAGTGAATTTTGTCCTAAAAAATTTATTGGAAGAAGAGGGTGAACTTTATTTTTATAAGCGATTAAAGTTTTGTTTTTTAGTTGGTATAGGATAATGATATTATTATAATTATTAGTGGAGGGGTTTGGATAGTCACACATATATAACTAGTTTTTCTATAAATAGTGCTTATAATGATATATGTCAACACCTTTATATGATAAGTCCCCTGAAAAATATTGTTCTACTAAAATTATATAGTGAATTTTGTTATGAAAAGATACCTCTGGAAAAAAAATTTGAATCTTGTGCTTAAAAGTATCCAAGGTCATTGTCTCCGAGTTGATAATGTTACCAATATCATTATAGTAAATTATGCTTGTGAATAAAGTTCTCGTATCTTTGTTGATATAAAATAATGACATCATCTTAAATTCCAGGGGGCTTGGAAAGTCACACATATATGTAGTTAATTTTTTTTATAAATAGCGTTTATAATAATATGTATTAACACCTATATATGATAGATCCCTAAAAAATATTGTCCTATTAAAATTATATAGTGAGTTTTGTTATGAATTTTTTTTTTGAAAATAAACTAAATTTTGTGCTTATAAATATTTAAAGTCGTTGTCTCCTAGTTGATATGAAATAGTGTTACCAGTATCAAATTATGCTTGTCAATAAAGAAGAGAGAACAATATCAGACGAGTAATCAACCTATAATATTACTCTTGAATCTTTCTTCTTATAGGTCCGATGTTGGAGTAGTTGCCAAAAAGCAGATGGCTCAACTAGAAACGACATGTGGTGGAATTTGGGAAATCTGGTTGCATTAGGGGCAATTTTTTTAATGTTCATAGATAATCGCTTAAGATCGACAACACCATAATCATGCTAGGATATGTACACAAATATGCTAAGGATCTGGATAATTGCATTCTCCATATGATTTCTTCATTTTTCAAATGGAAGTCGTTTCTTATCTATAAATGATTATGATTAACAGACACTATCAAAAAAATAACAAAATATAAAGGAAATATTATATTGGTGTTTAAAGCTTGATTAAGTTAGAAATACAATTATTGAAGAAATAATGGACATAAAAATTATTGTTCAAAAATATATCATCGATGATTTTTATTCCGTTGGTCATTTTATCAGGAATATAATTACTGATAGATTTATCAATAAAATTATTGCACTAAACAAGAACATTTATGGGCAATAATTTCATCAGTAAATATTCATAAGTGATTATGGTATATTACTGATATAATTAATCCGTCAAAAAATTATATTTATATGTATGTTACTGACATAATAAACTGTCAGTAAATCCATCGGTGATACAATCTAAGCAAGGTCAAATTTGGATTTTGATGTAAAATGTACAACTATCCAGTTTTACGGCAACAGTCATAATTCTCAATCGGACAGTTGAATCGAGTTGAAATTTTATGTGGAGTCTCCTGACATATTGTATTACCTTAGGTTAAACTTTCAGATCAATTGGAACTCGGGAAGACATCTCAATATGGGTCAACAGAGGCTGTATGAATTTTGTTATCTACTTTTGACTTGTGGACTTTCTATATGACTAGGATTCTTTTTCTAAAAGGATGTGCCAGCTTATTTTGAAAATTTTCTAAATCCATAAGGATCTTCAATGAGATGCAATAAAATCTCCAAGTGTAGCAAGAATTCATTAATGTTTCAGAATTCTTTTCTTACAAGGATTCTTTATTCACCCTAGCTACGAAGGGAAAGAAGACTTCATAATAAATTCTACTTTCAAATCAGATTTTCTAGTCTATTTGAGACTTCTTAATAGTAACAAATCTGATTCTAGCTTATTTAGGATGATAATTTTCAGATTTTTAGTATTTTCTTCTTAGTTTTTAGGTTACTATTACTTATTTGGGTCAATTGTAAGTGAGTCGAATATAAGTCCACTTAAGAGGGGTCCATTAGGGTTTCTTTAAGTCTAGAGTCACTATAAATAGTGGCATAACCACACATGTAAAAAGACTATTCAAATTAATAAAACTTCTTATTTGTCGCACTTTGTGTGTGTGTGTGTATGTGTGTGTGTTGGTGAGATAATCTCCCTTCCATGGTTCTCTAATGAACTGAAAAATGACTTATCGATGAACAACTATCTTCGTGGCGTCATCCTTATACTTCTCGTTCGCGAATCAATATTTGTTGGGTGGGGGTTTTTTGTTTCCAATAGTGTTGGTGCCTAAGTACAAGTTATCTTTGTGTCACACTTCTATCAAACTTGATTTACTTGGCTTTCAGGGAATCGATGTCTTTGTGTGTGGGTTGCGTGACCATATGAACACGAGGTTCGCATCAATCAGTGATTATATACATATTACTCATAAAATTAATCTATTAGAGAATTATATTTATATGTATTTTACTAGTGAAATAAAACGATAACAATTTCATTGGTATTATATGTAATTATTTAAAAAATTAAAACAAAATAGTAATAAAAAAAGCAAATTTAAACATAACTAAACTAAACATCACTATTATATGTATTATTAATTTAAAAAATATTATTAAACACAATTTATCTTTTTAGTTAATAAAAGCCAGAGGAGAAGACGAAAACAAATCTTCACCAAAACTAAAAGGGCAACCAGGTGGAGCACATATACCAATGAGAGTTTCTAGCAACTGCTCGATGATATTCAATTTATCCTTTAGTTAAATAATCTTAGCTCTAAGCTGGCCCATCTTAGCTTTAACCTGTTATTGAATAATTGTCTGGACGATCAATGATTGTTGGCTCGATATAAATTATAGGTTCCCAATGGTCAAGATACTACACCACTCCCATATCTTTGGCAATAGTGTTAGAGATATCATAACCTCGATTTGAATAGGGTCCACTGATATATCCAACCTCCAACTATAAATTTGGATTAAGTTTCAAATGGGTCGAAGGATTATCCTCATCTCTCTCATGTAATTAGATGTTATATGTTTATTAAAAAAAAAAAACAAGTCATCATACAAAAAAATAATAATTTAAAAAAATCTTCAAATCCTATTTATCATGAAATTCTCAACTCGACTATCTACAAGTTGTTGCACCCTTTTTTATTTGTTCTCCTTCCGCATGTGAGTTTCAACAAAAAGCTTAACTAGTCTTGCATTGTACGTGCCCAAACACCATAGTTTGCAAAAGAAAGCTATTGTTAGTTAAATATTTTCATATAATATAATTTTTTTTAAAAAAACCATTATCATATAAAATAGAATCATATCATTTGTTTTGTAAGTGAAATGAATAAAATGGATTCACCAGTGTATATGGTTATAGAACCATGAACCTCTTTAGTCTCATTGTACCAAACTATAACAGCCTCAAAAAACTTTCTGACATCATATGCTAGAGATAAACATCCTATATACCCTTTATGATGTGCGGAGGTTAAATCCCTCTATACAACTAAGTTTTAATTCTAGCTTGGAAGACTTTTATATTTTGTATGTTTCTTGGCCTTTTTTTTGGCAATGTACAAGAAATCATGCAACCTTACCTAATGATGCTTTGATTCTCTTAAACTCTCCTGACCACATAGTTGTTAGCCTCCCTACAATAATTTTTTTTTCTTACATGTTAATTTTAAAAAATAATTAGTTTATTAAAATTAAAAAAAATAATAAAATTAAATATTTTAAAAAATTATTTATATAAATACTAACTGTAAACTTTCCAAACCAGGCATCAGTCATAGGCTTCCATTCAGTATTTCAGAAAAACCCAACTCCATTGAAATAAATGCATTTCCACCAATGATTTCATTGTCAATGTTATCATGTGAGCAACCTCAATTTTTATAAACCTAAATTTCAATTCTTTCATTAAAATTAATTATTCAAACTTTATCCATTGTTGTTTAATTTGTTATCGTGTAAGAAAACAAAACAAACTTATATGTTGTGATCGAGCTTCCACAGAAAAATATACTTTTCAATGTAAACATCATGCTTCAAAAGGACACTCGCCTTGTGAGTCACACTCACACTTGATGAGCTTGTGTTGAAAGAAAGTTTTATATAATTGTGCTATAATTAAAATAAATATCCTAAAGTATCTAAAGGATTAGAACTTTATAGAAAAAGAATTTATTTATTTAGTTGAAATTCTAATTTTTTTTATCCATTTCCTTTCTATTTTGAAAAAAAATATTTTCTTATTAACAACATTATTTTTCAACCGTTAACACCTAAATTTAAACTTGTTATAATAAAAGCTCACCAATTTTGTTTTTCAAAACCATAATAATATCATTTCTAACCTTAAAACAACCTTTAATTTGTCTAAAAAAAATGAGAATTAAACAAACAATACTTTATAGAACCTAATCCAAAGGGAAAAACCACTTTCATTAGACTCTCTTATCAAAGAAAAACTCATTAAAACATATATCAATGTTTTTTATGGTTGAACTATGGTTAGCCAAAGTCGGTCTTTAGATATTTAGAGACTAAATCATGAGAAAAATAAGTTTTAAGATCAAAACATAAAAACCTAAAATCATAGGACTAAAAATGTAAAAAGAAAACTTTAAGGATGAAATCCCACTTTCATTAAAACTTAAATGACTAAGTTGAACTTTTCTTATCACTATAGATATAAGGTGAGGAAAATAAAGTTCTGAGATTGAAATAGAAATGCATAAAACAATAGGGACCCAAGAGTGATTAAATTCAAAAACTAAGAGACCAAATCAAGCTTTTTTCTTAAACATTCATGGAAAAAATTAAAAAAATAAACAATTAGGATTAACTTATAAAAACCTAACATAAAAGAAGAAAAATATAAAAATTAAAACTCAAAGGAGAAAATTAAATGTTAATTTCTTCCAAAATGTTGTAGGCCAGAAATCATTATCTCCTTTTATTTATTTCATTTACAATTAAAATAGATATTTTAACATAAGACAAGGAGTTAAATTTTGGATTGAAAAAAAAAATTTAGTTAGATGAATTATTCTTTTTTTATTAATATAAAGCTTTTGTTTGAATAAGACATTTTTATTTAACAAAATGTTTTTTTGAATAAAATACACCATTAACTAAAATATAGGTTTGTTAAATATGTCAATCATTTTGAAATAAGTAGGCAAAATATATATCTTAAGTCTAATTCCATTTTATTGATATTTATTTATTGATTTAAAAAAAACTTAATTGGAAGCTTTATTTTTCAAATAAAAACTTATGATAATCTCAAAAGCAAATTCTAATAAAAAGGATTAAAATAATGTCTCAATATATTCTTTGTGATTTAAGGAAAAAAATGAATTAATATGAGAAAATCATGTTAAAAACATACTTAAAAAATGCCATAAAGAAATATTATTTTTATTGAATATTCACAAGCATATTGTTTTTTCATATTATGTATTCAACAATTTTAAAAGAAATTGTTAACATTCCCATGAAAATTTATAACATTATTCAACAACTAATACAAAATTGAATAATAATTTAAATATTATATCAAGTATATTGTCATGTATTTTGATAAAAAGCTAAAAAAAAGTATTTTAAGGAGAAAAAACTTCTAAAAAAGACTAGGCATTGTAGGTTAGGGTATTGAGTTTAAGTGATTAACTTACAAAAAAAAGACTTGACACCCGTGGTCTTGAAATCGAGAACACAACCTTGACATTTTTTTTCTTCTTCTTTTTCTTATCTTTTTGTTTAGGAATGAATGACCCTTTTATAAGAAAAAAAATCATAAATAAACATATGACGTGTCATCAGTATTGGTAAATGACATATCATTCTTTGGTTCAAGTTTTGATCATGAGAGAGGTAGCCAACAAGTTGAGTTTCTTATTTTCTTGATCCAAAAACTCATTTTTTATTATATTATCACTTGAAACAACTTGAAAAATACCATATGAATCTCAAATTCAACTACCCAACCCACCAATATTGACCTACATCTATTAGGAGTATTAAATTCTTCCTCTTAGTTATATGTCTTTGACACGATGAAAAGATTGATGTGTTCTTCCAAGTGCAGGAGTGTCGAAGTAATAAATAACTCGGCAAGACCGGGGTCAAACCACAAGGTGGTTATTGTACAAATTATAAATAACAATAATACAACAACAATAATAATAAAAATAACAACAATAATAGTAATAACAGCAATAATAATAATAATAATAATAATAATAATAATAATAATAATAGTTGTTGCAACAATTTGGACTTGAAAATGACATTTTTAGATCTTGGGCTCTATATGAAAGTTGTAGGCCTATGTCTTACCTTTCTTTGAGCTTATGATATCAAAATCAAGTAATTCAAAAGCCCAAAATCATCTACGTGTCTAGGATTACAACTTTGATGAGAGAGTTAAAATGAGAAAAAATCATTTTCTAGAACATAAACTAGCAGTAATCTAATCGGTCAAAAGGGATTTCCAAATCTAACTCAAAAACTGACAAATGCCAGGAATCCTGACATGACTGAGAGTATGAACTAAGAACAAAGGTCATAAAAACTAAGCCAAAAATAGAAATTTTTTAGTGCAAACTCAAGTCAATATCCTTTTTTGCGGCAGAATTCTCTGCCTTCACGTTTGATATCCAAAAGGAATATCTTGAGCTTCTGATATTGAAATCAAGCGATTCAAAAGCCCAAAATCATCTATGCATCTAGTACTAGAACTTTGATGAAGGAGTAGAAGTAAAAAAAAAATCATTTAATAGAACAAAAACTGACAGTAATCTAGTTGGTGAAAATGGTTTTCTGAGTCTAACTCAAAACTTGATGAATGCCGAGAATCCTGATATGACTGAGAGTATCAAATAAGAACAAAAATCATAAAAACTAAGCCAAAACTAGAAATTGTTTTAGTGCAGACTTGGGTCAACATCCTTCTCGTGGCAGAATTCTCTACCTTCACGTGAGATATTCAAACAGGAATATCTTGAGCTTCTGATATCAAAATCAAGCGATTTAAAAGCTCAATATGATCTAAGCATCTAGGACTACAACTTTGATGAAGGAGTCGAAGTGAGATAAAATTATTTTATAGAACAGAAACTAGTAGTAACAATGCTAAAGCATCTAAATCTGACTGAGAATCTACCTTAAAAACAATCATCCCTAGCACCTAATAAAGGTATAGGTCAATTTTTGAACATGTCATGAGTGACAAAATATAACTAGGATGATAAGATATCGTACGAAACCAAGTTAGAATCAGAGCCTATGTTGGAACAAAAAAAAATTACAACAGTAGCAGAACCCTTTTTTTTTTCGCTTTTGTCAATTTTCTAACAAACATGAGATATACTCCCACACTTGGTTCAAAACAGGTATACACCATCTCTAGCATGTGGGGTTCAAAATTGAGTAAGAATATAAGCCATAAAATAGTAAACAAGAAAAAGAAGAAGAAAAAACCCTAAATCTCATAAAAGAGAAAAACAATTTTGCGGTTGAAAGTAGAGGTGTTTTAAACCATTCATTAGGAGAAGGGAAAGACTAAAGATAAAGGAAAAACATATATGTAAAAAATAGAGAGAAAAATAGGTAAAAACCACGATGAAGGAGAAATAAAAATATAGAGACAAAACCACTCGAAAAACATATCATTATAGGCATGTCACCATCTTTGCCACTACATCTCCTTTCCTTTTCTTTTCTTTCTTTGTTGAAAGTTATGCATGACTTACTATTTACTAATACAAATAATACACATGTTACTATTTATGCATGGTTATAATTCATCCATGCATTTTTTTCTTCATAATGACATTAATTAAATTTTATAAAAATATATCGTTTTGTTTTTTACATGTTTATGTGCATGAAAAAAATATTTTAAAAAAACTAATAAAAAACAACATTGATGAGTTTTCATCAAGTTAAAGTCATTTTTTTTTATTAAATTTGGGTTTTAATAACCAGGTTAATGTGTTTAACCTTAGGGTCTAACATAAGCCAAACTTTCATCTTTTAAGCTTAAAATGAGTTTAATAATGAGCTGATGAGTTTTATTTAGGTTAGTGTCAAAATTTGATTAAGATTAAATTTGGATTTTTATGGTTAGGATGGCATGTCTCATACTTATAAAGACCAACTTAGATCTAGTGTGATTCTTTTTAAATAATTAAAAAATAAATTCAATAGTTATTCTATAAGTTTTGTTCGAATAGAGACCGAATTGGATGAGCATGTCAGCTCAACCTTTTGCTTTGAAATAAATAAATAAATAATGATAAAAAGGTCAAGAAATATGTATGTCATTGACAGTGAATGATTAATTGATAAATTTCTATGATAAATATTCATAGAGCTTCATTAGTTAGAGATGTAGGGATTTTGTTGGAGGCATGAGATTCCATTACATATATAAAGATTAATTTTTTTTGGAGATATAGAAATGTTTTTAAAGATATAAAGATAAACAATACCATGAGAAAAAAAAATAAGGACTAGTTTGAGAGATAATATTCCTTTAGTCATTGAAAAGTTCAAAAGTTTCTTTTATATATGTAAAGGTACAATCTTTGAAACCTATCTAATCTTTGGCAACACATTATAGGATACATCAATTTTTTCTCTCTTTCATTAGGGTTGCATTTCCTTTCTTATAAATCGTTGAATGTGACCTTATTAATAAATCTTTCTATCTTTTTTAGAGCATCATAGTCCTCGGTGCATGCCTATTTTCATGATAAAAAAGACAAATTATTAGAGTTTTTTATGTTTATGCTTCTTCATAAAAGGGATATATCATCGAAACTCTATTTCATCGATGGCATTCAATACCTTTATGTATGTGGTGGTTGAAGGTGTAATTTTATATGTAGAAATGTCAGTCGATCATGAATGGATCCCTTGGTGTTCCTTTTGGACATCCTAGGGTTGTTAGAAGATCAATAGAGCTTGAAAGATTGTATTATGTAGTGTTAGAAATAAATATATTTTTGCCTAGTCATGCTTGTTTCTTGTACTTAAATGTGTTTTTTCATTGCACATTTTATGCTTATGAGAGTTTGGTTAGAAAAAGTGTGTAGTATTTTCCACAAGAAATATTTCTACGCTCTACTAATCATGACTTTAATAGTAATGAGTTCAAGTAGAATTTTCATGTTAAGTATTTTTTGCTAAACCTATAGAAATACATGTTATAAAGCTCTCACTTTCTCATTATATTATAGAGAAGAGATCAGTAATACTCTTTTTAGAAGGTATCTTGGTACTAAAATGGGAGATGAGTTTAACATTCAAATCATGAAAATTAAGAATAGAGTTAGCCTTTAGGTTATAATACCATGATCGAGTAGATTTATGAAATATTATTAAAAGAATTTTGCATATAACTTTATTATCTTGTGTTACAAGCTTCAAGATGCTTTATAAATCCATTATAGGTGTGTAAGCTAGCCTTGAAGCATACATAATATTTGAAGAAACAAGTGTATAACACTTAATGGAAAACTAAATGATCACTTATTGGGCAAATTTCGTTCCTAGGAGCTTATATAGTTATTAATCTTGTTTTGCATCTAGGTCTTCTTTTAAAAGGAGTGTGCAAGTGAGAGTCAAACAGAGATTGATAGTGATAGCCATTTCTATGGATAAGACTTGCTATAAATCTAGTTTTTTACTATTAGATTTCATGTATAGAGCATCCAATTTAAGAATGCTCTTTATAAGAGTAGTAGCTCCTCAAAGAGTTTGAGTATGAATGTTCTATTACTTCATGAAACAAGAGTTGCATATACATATTCATTCATTAAGGAAGTGAAAAGGTGTGAAATTATTGTTGAATAACTAAAACAACATCATTTAGCACTTTCATTTGATGGATAATTTATTGGAGATCTAAAGGAGTTGATGTTCCTATATTGGAGAGATTAGTTACTCTCTTGTGTCCTAATGTTTCTAAATCTTTAGTAATGGAATTGTTTTTTGAGTTGCAACTAAGCCAACTTTCTTTTTCCAATGTTGGTTCACCTCCTTTTAGCTTCCATTGCTACTTACTTATCAGTTATTAAGAACCAGCTTTTTTGATGAAAACCTCACAATTCAGCCTCCATGCCAGCTATTATAACCTATTTTTAGGTTATTCTTTATGTTCAATATTTTTCCCAACCTAAGAAAAAAAATAAAAATCAAAATAGTGTCATTTTGAATAACATTATTCTCCTCCTTCCCCTTACACACACAGAGGCAAGGGAAAAAGATGTTTTGTTCTCTCATAACACCTATTGCACTTTCTCCCCTTATCCACTTGCAAAAAACCTAAAAGAACCAACATGATCCATGCCCTTTACCTAACACCAGATGAAAAAAACATACTGGACAAGCCCTAAGAGTAGCCGCCTAGTGGCCGCTTGGCCAATCCCCAGCTCTGTGCCATGACTAGATAGGGGTAGTAAACCTCTCTCCCTATTTTTTTCTATAAATACAGGTAGAATAAGAGGCACTACTAGGGGGTGAATGGGAGAGATGTGGAAGAATTGCTTGAAAAACATATTGATATAGAGAGAAGATATACAAAAGCGAAACAGAGAAAGGAGAGAAATAGAAACTAAATAAAAATTTATACTGTAAAGAGGTTATGATTTTAAAAATTTATGATTTTTTTGCCTATTTGTTTTATTAATATTTCTTTATATTTTTATACTGTAAAGATACAAATCTGGTATTAAATTATCTAGTTTTCTTCAAAATGTTACAAAAAATATTAAACAAAAAATGTATTTTTGTTTTCAAGCATACAACCAAATCTCTCAAAAGAATCATATTGGATTTTGATGTAAAGAAAAATTAAAAAAAATATGTTTTAGTATGTATTTTGACTTTAATAACCAGTTTATTAAAGCTACGAGAATTAGGCCAATATTTTAAAAAACCCAAAAAAATATTTGTTTTGTTTTAGTATCGAGGATTATGAATTTATATATAAAACAATTCCCGTTATTAAGAAGGTAGCTCTTTTATAGCTATTAGAACAATTAAGTTTTACCCGATAAGATAAAAATCTTCTTACTAAGGAGAACGTTTCTTAAACCTTAAGAAGACAAACAATTAGAACTTGGAATAATGCCTTAGCTTTTTATTAGACAATCAAACAATGCAACTTACCTTAGGCAAGATGTATTTAGGGTGCTAATACATTTTCTTTACATAATCAGTCCCCGTACTGGATTTCTGAGACCAATTAGGGTTCCTAGTTATTAAAATACTATGTGACAATTCTCATTTATATTTTCAACTAATAAAAGACAAGAATTTCTTGTCCTCCTATATTTTCTAGATGGATGAATACCATATTTTTTTATAGTGGAATATCATCTCAACATTCACACACGAGCGACACTAGTGACTAACATCAGCTCCCTTTTTCTGCCACCCTTTTATGATGACCAACACCTTCAGTTGTTTTATTTTTTTTACACAATCAATGCAAGGAAATGGAAGGAAAAAGACCTAAACCTTGTTTTATTTTTTTATTCCATGTTATTATTTTTTACACAATCAATACAAATAGAAAAAGGAAGAAGAGACGCTTTAAATCCCGTGGATGGTGCATTTCTAGCAACAACGTCACGTGGTCCCATGTGCCAATAATAGTGATGGCATGTGGATACACGTGCCACCACTAGCTTTTACTTTTCAAAGTCTTCTAACATTGTTTTCTTGTTACAAAAATCTCTTTAATGAATTCTATATCCTCAAAAGATGGATCTACAATCTCAAATTATTTTTTTGGACAAATTATTAATGTTATTGGGGATAATTTGTCTATTGTTGTGTATAAATTTTAGATTATTTAAATATTATTTGATTTGAATTCATGTGTGTTTTTGGTTTGATAATTTGTGTTGGATTGCTAGTTTATTTTATTAGGTTTTGATTGTTATTTAAACATTAAATGTTGATGCATGAATTTATGTTTGTATTTGTGTTGTATCATTTGAATTAGTATGTGATTTCAATGAAGTTCATGAAATTCACAAGATTTGTGTGGATATTTGGCATTATTTAGTTTTGATTTGATAAGTAATAATTTGCCTCGAATTGATATTGTGGTTAAAACAACTTGATAAAAATATTTTATTTACATTTTGCCAAACATGGTCTTCGTCCATTTTTGAATAAATTTTTAAATTTTTAGAAGATCATCTTGCAATTATTTTCAAGTTCCCTATATTTTTTATCCTTATATATTTAATATTTGGAATTGGAACTTAAATGGAGATGGTTTTTTAGTATTAAATAAACAATTTCCTTGACCAAAAACAACAAAAAATAAAATTGTTTCAAAAATAAAATTTAAATTTAAATTTCATGTAGCTAAGTCTCTCAAAAATAAATTATATTCGTATATTCTATCATATTAAAAAATCATATATATATATATATATATTTATTTTTACATGTATTTTTGGATTTAATATCTAGTTTATTAAAGTCATGAGAATTTGGCCTATATTTTAAAAATACAAAAAAATTTATTTTGTTTGTCCTAAATCAAGGATTTAAAACTTATATATAAAACATATTCTCGATATTAAAATAAAAAAAATGTTTTGATCCTAGATGACTATGCTTTAACCTAATAAGATAAATACATTTTGAGAAGAATTTTTCTTAAATCTTAGATAGAACAATAATTAAAAAATATAACAATATCTTAGTTTATATTAAATAAACAAACAATGGAGTTTATTTTAGATAGAATGTATTAAAGGTGATATGTCCTTTCTATACACAATCAGTCATTTTATCTAGAATTTAAAATCAATTAGGGTATCTAATAATCAAAATATTAGGTAGCAATCCTTTTTTTATTAATAAAAACAAGATTTTTTTGTTCTTTCCCTCATCATCACCAAAATCCCAATCCAAGATGACAATTGTTGCAACAATACACATGTGCCACAGAACTTGTGTTCTCTCATTTATGATTTATTGAATAAACTTATCTTTTTACTTGTGACCCAAGATTTAAGCATACGAGATTATCTCGTGGAGAGTGTAGTAATGATGTACAAAAATTGATTTCCCTGTTAGGTAGCTAAAATGATTTCTCTTTAGAGGAGAGATAGGTTGGTGGAAGATGACCATTAACAAACTCAATCAAGTTTTTATTTTGTAATCAAGTTTTTAAATGTTATAATTTACAAACTCAATCAAAGCAGATATACTTTTTTAAGAAAAAAACAATAACATCCTTGTATATATTAAAGCATGGAAAGCAGAAGTCGTTCCAGAAGTCCCCCCCTAAAAATCACCCAAAAATCCCCGTGTCCATAATTTTTTTAAAAAGAAAAAACAATAATCTCCTCAGGTATATTAAAGCATGGAAAGTAACAGTCGCTCTTTCTATAGCCACCACTAATCCTCACAAGAAATATCACTAAAGCAACCATCTAGGTGGTGGCCAAGTAGTAAGTACTTGGGATCAAGGAGTTTGCTCCCTCTGTGGTCTCAGGTTCGAGTCCTTGGTTGCTCATATGATGGCCACTGGAGGCTTACATGGTCGTTAACTTCAGGGCCCATGGGATTAGTCTGGTGCGTGAAAACTGGCCCGGACACCCACGTTAATCTAAAAAAAAAAGAAGAAGAAATATCACTAAAGCACCCAGGGTCTTGGCCTAGCGGTGGAAGGGGCTTGTCTCCTTCCACTGCACCTGGGTTCGAACCCTAGCGTGCACGCCTGTTACCCCCGCGGTGCCTTACATACCTACTAGGTTTGCAGGGTATTCAATGGGCAGTGGGGATTAGTTGTGGTGCGCGTCAGCTGGCCCGGACACCCCACGTAAATAAAAAAAGAAAGAAATATCACTAAAGGGCTTGGTCTAGCGGTGGAAGGGGCTTGTCTCCTTCCACTACACTTTGGTTCGAGCCCTGACGTACACGTCTGTCATCTCCACGATGCCTTATTTGTCTATTGAGTTTGCAGGGTATTCAGTGGGCCTTGGGGATTAGTCGTGGTGCGCGCAAGCTGGCCCGGACACTCCACATAAATGAAAAAAAAACAAAAATTCACCAAAAAATCACCGCACGGTCTTTTCTTCAAACAGCAAAGCCTTCTCCCTCACCGTCTAAAAATGGTTTCAAATAATTAGTTGCTCGTGGGTCTAGTTATGTCTCTATATATGAATCTTCATCTGTTGATATCGATGGTAGCGTATGACAACCTAGGAAACAGAACAAAGAGCTAATAATACATGCTGTTTATCACATGTCAGTTCATAGGTGAGTAAAAATAATAAAAATAAAATCAATTAAATTAAGTTTTTTAAAAATAATTAGAAAATCAAATTATAAACAAATCTTACTAATATTTTTTTAAAAATTAATGGGTTTGGTTTGATTTCAGTTTTATAAACCTGAAATCAAAAAAATCAAATTAGATCTAAATAAAAAATACTAAGTTAAATTAAAAAAAATCAAGTTAAATCAGAAAAAATCGAACCAAATCAAAAAGCTATTTAAATTAGATTTGATTTTCTTAAATAAAAACTAATTTAAATATTTTTTTTATAAAAATCAAACTTTAACTGAAAATAATAATTCAATTATACATATCACCTGATAAAGCTTTTCCTCATCAATCCAGATTATTATTAAAAATAAATAAATTAATCAATCCATCCCCTCCTCCCTCTAATTAATTCCTTTCCCCGTCTCTCTTTTCCCTTCTCCATTCACTCACACCAGAAACAAATGCGGAGAAGACTACTTCACGATGGCAGAAGAAGACTCACTCTTTTTAATTATTAATTTAAATTATAGACTCTGCTGATGGTTTCCCAGATATTTGTTAACGTTCAGTCCCTCACGAAACAGTCCCGGTAGCTCCAAGCTGCAACTCCAGTTTTGTGCTGTTTCTAGGCTTAGATCTTCCTCTTTACAGAAGTTGCTCCGTCGTGTCGTGGCTGATTGCCTATCCTTCTCCGCTGTTGTCGCCACCTCTCACCATGAAACTTCCTCTGTCACCTTGACTGATAGGATTTGCTGTTTTTTTCTTCCTTTTTCTTTATTATATTTTTTTTCCTTTCCTTACACGAGACCGTGTTTTAAAAAGAAATGCTTTTTAGTCATTCTTTTAGATTGAATGAGAGCATTAAACATTATGCTGTTGTCGCCACCTATCACCATGTCACTTCCTTGGTCACCTCGACTTGATTTTTTTTGGTGTGTCTTAAAAATGCTTTTAGTTTTTATTAAATAAGCAACAGTTAAAAAACTATTATATTTTTTTTAAATAAAAGAAATCATTAAAAAAAATTTACTAGCAAATTATATTATCATGAAATTTAAATTATCACTAGTAAAAAGAAATTAATTTCATAAAATTATGTTAAAAAATCAAAACAATTCATAACACATGCTCGGATATTTTTAATTGCTTTATTTCTTAACTCAACAACTTAAATTTTAATTGATATTAAGATTTTTTTTACTAGTTATTAAATATATGCATTTTATTTTAAGTTATGCTTTAAATTTTTTTTTAAGGTTAAAAAATACATTAACAACGTGTTAAGACTTATTTTTTTTTTAAAAAAATATGTTCTCACCCGCTATCTATGTAGGAAGGCCAATTATCTAGTGATTTTTAGTTTTTCTGATAAGTCAAGTAAATTCATTAATAATTAAGAGGCTCCATTAGGGAAGGCAAACCAGAATGTAAGTAGATTCATCTTTTGAATAATCAATGGCTTACCAAAAAAAGAAAAAATAAAACCAAATTAAGGTTTATTTCTTCTGCAGTACCTGTGGGAGTGATATGCTAGTAGAACGAATACTATCTAATCCACCCCAAAATTTAAAGCCGAGACCTACAATATTTTGAAAGTTTCGAATTTAATCATTGGACCATCTGTTTCAAAACCAGATGAACATCATTTTACATGTCTTCTGTCATGCTTTAAGTGGTGATTGATGCTTTTTAGGGAAAAAATGGAGCACGCGAAACAGTTATTAGAAGAAAAAGAAAGTATATAAGCATGCGTATAAATCATGTCCAACATTGATGCCCTACATATATAAAAGACGCCTGGTGTTGCCCAAACAATCAGGGAACACCTAACCTTAATGAAAGAGTAAAGAGATTTGATCTGATGTTTTTCAATGAATAAATTTACCCTAACATATTATTAAGAGATTACAAACACTGATCATAGAAGTTAAATATAAGAAGGATATTTGTTTAAAGTAAGTTTTATTCTAGAATAAATTCAAACAACAGAGAACTACAGCAGATTAAATGGCATGACTGTAGACAACGGTTTCTCTTGAGTTGCCACCGTTATCTTTATAATTATAAAGAGTTCATCACAAACATGTGATTCAAGTTGTGCTTAGTAGAAACTCATGTCGTGGCATATAATTGAGACTTTCTTCTTCTTCTTCTTTTTCTTTTTTATGATGAAAATAATTATGAGACTGAGGATCAGAGGCCAAGTAACAAAGGAAAAAAAAATAACACACACATGTGCAAGAGCAAGCTACTCCAACTACATCATGATATGCAGCAAGAAAATAGAGGTAAGTTTTGTTAAGAGCGAGAGACCGTATCAGATACTTGGTTCAGCTGGAAAGCATACAAATATCCGACTTAAATCAGATGTGAACGAGTGAACTAGACTCGTTATAAAAAAAATTAAAAAAATAAAGTCAACTAGATCAATATTTCTTTAGGGTTTATGATGAAAAGAAGATTCCGAAGTTTGGGGTGACATATATATGCTGGTAAGAAAGTAGTCAAATATAAGATTTAGGTGATTGTGTTTAGACAGGAATCGGTTTTGCTTTCATGGTGAATCATTGAAAAGATTTAGGTAGAGAGGTTTTAAACCTGAACTCCGTGCAATCAACATTATAAAGATTTATGGCATCGCATAATTTATGTCTCAAGGCGTAAGCTGCAAGATAAAATACCGTATCAAAATATAATTTATATTATTTTTTAATATAAATAAAAAAATTTTAAATTTTAAATTTAAACTTGTATAAATTCATACAATTATTTTAAGTATTTTACTATCAAAATTTTAATACTATATTAAATAACCATCTCAATATAAAAACTTAAATTATTAAGTAAGATTTTAAAATATAATTTATTTTATTCTTTAATAAATTTAATAAAAATAATAAAATTCAAACTCGTATTTTTTTATCATTAAAACTCTATTAAAAAGTCATCTTAATATAAAAACTTAACTTTTTAAATGAGATTCAAGAAATAATTTATATTATGAAATAATAAAGTAACCATTTTGATACACCAATTAGCTATAGGCCAAATTGTAGTACATTATTAAATTAGTTTCGTCACAAATTAAAAAAAAAGTTTACGAATTCTTCACTAATGGAAACAGTGGCATGGATAGTAATTTTATCAAATTAATTATTCTTCCTTTCCTTCATACAGTTGCTTGAAATTTACCGAGTCATGATTTTTTTTCCTAGGTTGAAACTTCTTTTTATATCATGAGATGTTTTTATTTTAAAAAATTCACTCCAAATAAATGTAATCGCCTCACTTTTCTCATTCGTTATCGGATCCATACCATTCATATTCGTATGAAATAAATTTACAGGTCATATGCTGTCGTTGCACTTGATACCCTGTCGTGTATTATGCATGTATATATACGGCGTACACGTATGGCAGGTGACCGATTCAGAAACTATTAGTTAAAGGAGAGATGTTCCTTCACAACAGAGCACATGTTTCCTTTTTGCTGGACAAGACAATGAGACTGATGGGAGCGGGTACAACAGTAGGGCACACGAGATTGAGTTGCTTCCGGCAAATCACTAAATCACAATGCTTAGGGCTCGATCTTGCCTGGACAATGAAACTCAAATCATAAAATATGCTTAAATTTAAAGCAGATCGCTAGCTAGCGGGTCGTGATATCAAATCACCTGCCAATTATGTCATTTGATTTCAGAGACCAGCAATAAAAAAATCTTTCGGTGTGGACCTTTTCATCTCATGCCCGCGGGCGTCGGTGGTCGAGAACCATTCATGGAGATATGAAATGGGAGTCTCGCGTGTTGACATGAAATTAGGATTTGTGTTGGGCAAACGCAGCTGATCTATGCGATGTTTGCCATGCATGCATTCATCATCTTAATTAGGGAGTAATAGTTTCGTTACTCGTGTTTAGATGGGGGTATGAATTTGAGGTGTTTATAGCATTTATTTGTAAGTAATCGGTGTGATCTTCGAACGGACAAAGCTAACACAGTCAGAACTTGATGACACAGCAAACAAATCCAAAAGAAGATGTTGCCAAAGCTTTTTTTCTTTTCCTTTATTTTCTTTTTTTTAAAAAAAAAAGGTTTCAAGCTACATTCTTCTCTTGAACATAAAAAAATAAGAAGCCAGTTGCTGGAATTCTTGGAAGATATCATTAAATTTGGCTCAACGAGTTAACTTTAAAATGAGTGAACTTTAAAACTTCTAAACTAGATTGTTTGTATAACTTAAGCTTTAATCATTTTAGAGTTGCTATAATATGATAAAGTCAATTTGATGAGTCAAATATAACCCAAAGAACTAATAAAGAGTAGGTTGATTTTAAAAGATTAAGATGACATATGGAACACCCCAATCGACTTGAGTTATAGGCTAAATTCATAAGTTGGATTATAAGCATTATAATGTACTGACTCGATTGTTGAACTGTTGTTTTATTTCCTCTTTCTTGAATCTCTTCTCGATCGAATCTTCATTAAGCTAGTGTTGGATAGAATTTAGGGACTAAATTGAAAGAAAATGACTTAAGCTTGAGTGAGATAAAATTTAAGATTCAATTGAAAGGTTATTATAAAACTAGGAACTAAAATGAATGAAGCAAACAAAAAATATTAGAAGCACAGAGAAAACACACTATCACGTGAGAGGACCAACTATAATATGATGGCTTGTACAACTTTCATTGGCCATTGAAGATGGCTTCCATTAGTGGTAGTGAATTACAAAATTTTCCTTCTCTTTTTTTTTCCCTCTCTCTTCCAATTTAATTCTACAACTTAGTTTGAATCATTCCACTTTTTAGTGATCATGCATAGTTTGAATTAGAAATGTTCATAGTTATATATAAAACATCAATTGTATTCATCTTAATCGACCAAATTAATTTTTAGGTTTATTCTAATAGATTAAACTAATCATGTTTTTGAGCTATGTTACCGGTTAGATAACAATAAACATTATGACATCAACCACCTCAAATATATCAAATTTTCTTAATCTCAAATTGAGTTACAAGCCCATGAAAAAGAACACTTAAACATAATTGGAAAAGGGATAAAAAATAAATTAATTAAAGAGGAACTGGGAACCTTTTGAGTAAACATTAGAGTATACCAAACTTTAAAAACAAATCATGAACATGATAATAGAATATTAGACTCTAAAAAATGTCACCAAGGATCACGGTTTAAAAACAAATAATGAACATGATAAGAGAATATCGGACTCAAAAAAAGAACTGCTAATGACTTTTTGTATATGCATATATTCTCACATCTTGTAAAAAAACAACGAAAGGAAAAGGAAAATTAAATCAAATATACATGGTGGCTTTCCTGATCAGCTTAAATGTCTATTTGGCCCTGTTCCTCTTTTTGATTAGTGATCTAAATGATATTTTGATTATATCATCCTTCTAAGATTGAGCTTTCTAATTAATGATAATGCAATTCTGCCGATAAACATCATCAAAGATCTATAACATGTCTTAATTAGTCTAGTCACAAGGTTAAAGATAAAGGTTGGTTTTGGCTAAGGTTGTTACAAAGTTTGTTACAAAGTTTTTGGCTAAGGTTGGTTTTGAAGGTTCATTATAGCATAAAAAGGAGATTTTAGTCTATCTAATTCAAGTAAAGGAAGGGTTCAACCTTTGTTAACCATAGGCATGATATGTCCGGCACTATGGCGGCCTTGTTTGGTCAAGGTTTTTTTTTTTTTAATGTTATAAGGATTCTATATCAGCAAATATTCTCTAATTAATTCAAGGAAAGATTTCGGTCAAGTCTGATTTTTAAGTTATAAAGGATTATTTAATGATTCTTCTAATATAAAAAGAAAACTAATAAGGCAACAACAAAGAAACATATTTATATTTATTATTATTTAAGTATTACAAGAAAATCTAGCTTTATAAGAAAAAGCAAGAGGCTACATAATTAATTCCACATTCAGATCATATTTTTCTCGTCTATTTTGGACATCTAGAGGTCAAAACTCTTATTAGAGTTACAATAACATCTTTCGATGCTAGAAAAATTAGACTTATCTCTTTTATTTCTCTTTTGTTATTTGCAATAATAGAAAAAAAATTCATTTTTATTTTTATTTTCAAACTTTTAGGGTTCATTCAATAGGTTTATTTCAATTAAGTTTTGGGTCTCATTACAAGTAGTTTCATATCATCCCACATCTTGAGTAAATGGGCTCAAATCAGCATTGATAAGTTTAATAATTACAGGTTATTGCTAGTATGTTTCATTATTTGGTCAAGTCTGATTTTTAAGTTATAAAGGATTATTTAATGATTCTTCTAATATAAAAAGAAAACAAATAAGGCAACAACAAAGAAACATATTTATATTTATTATTATTTAAGTATTACAAGAAAACCTAGCTTTATAAGAAAAAGCAAGAGGCTACATAATTAATTCCACATTCAGATCATATTTTTCTCGTCTATTTTGGACATCTAGAGGTCAAAACTCTTATTAGAGTTACAATAACATCTTTCGATGCTAGAAAAATTAGACTTATCTCTTTTATTTCTCTTTTGTTATTTGCGATAATAGAAAAAAAATTCATTTTTATTTTTATTTTCAAACTTTTAGGGTTCATTCAATAGGTTTATTTAAATTAAGTTTTGGGTCTCATTACAAGCAGTTTCATATCATCCCATATCTTGAGTAAATGGGCTCAAATCAGCATTGATAAGTTTAATAATTATCTTGACAACTTGGCTCTTAACTCTTCAACTAGTAGTTCATTCTTTTACAAGACAACTTGAAATTTATCTAGACATCACTGCAACCTTGACAATTAAGGGATGTTTATACTAAGCAAATTGTTATGCCATCTCAAATCTTGCATAGTTTCAGTCTCTTTGACTCTATACTTTAACAATAAATAACTATAAAGAAATAATAACCCATTAGTAGGCATATGCTTCAATCCTTTGTAACCATACCTAAATTCTTGAACCTTGAAAACCTATAGTTGCATGTTTCTAGGCTTCATAACCACTAACACACCTTTAAGATATCAAAATATAAAATCCATATATGTGGTCAAGGCCAACTAGTCTATCAATTTACAATAGTTTCACACTATCAATTATGTTTAGTGTCACTAAAGATTGCAAGTCTTTTATTATCATAGAAACTATACAAGTTGATCCCAACATGGGTATTAAAATTTCATCCCATTACTAAACACCATCCAAGAAAAAGACACGACAACAAGGACAAGATAGACAAAGATCAAGAATGCAAAAAAGTATAATCATTTTAGAAAAAAAAAAATTCAATTTCTAATTGCTAACTAAAATCATTTGATGTTAGTTTCAGTTTATAGAATACAAACTCCATTACACAATAATGATAATAATAATAATAATTGAAAGAGAAAATAGCATAAGTTTAGAAATTTATTTATTATTCAATAAGAATAAAACTGAGATGAGCAATCTACATAAAATTATTAACAAAGGAAAGGAATAGGTAATAATAAAGTGAAAGCATTCAACAATAATATAATTATTTAGCAAGTTGAGATAAGCTCTATAATAAAGATTATATGCACTCATAAGCTAATAGTGACAAATTTAATAGTGTGGGTATAGGTTAACAAGTTGTTGCTTAGAATACTTAGCAGCAATTATTATAACAACAATGCTTCTATTACTGTCATAATGTTCTATCAATGGAATTGGCAGGAACAAAAACAAATGAATTACATGCAGTAATGATTGTTGTATGGTGATGGTGATCATATTGGCATTATCTATCTATTTCACAATGTATCATAAATTTGAGACAACAATATAACCAAACCTAGATGGCAACTAAATCAAACTAAGAAATAAAATAAGTAACATAACACAAAATAAAAGGTATGTTATATGTAGTAAATCCTTACCTTGTACTATTAAGAAATGATACAATATATGCATCAACAAACTTCATATGTTTTTTTAATAAAATATCAACAACCTCTTATCTTAATTTTCATAATTCACTAAAGAATACCGGTAGAAAAATCTTAACATAAGAAAAATATATACAAGCCTCACTTAACTAAACAACCAATAAGCACAACAGCCAACTAATAATATTGTTCATTTAAGCATATCTTGCATCTAGTTTTATCTAAAATTAGTATTTGTAAGGTGAAAATTCTTATTCCAATAGTATTGGTATGTTAGAACAAGGTTCTATTGTTTCATATTTCTATTAGACCTGTTTCAGCTTTCTAAGATTTATTGTCAATCTTGTTGTGAGTTATGTAATCATTTGGTATTAAGGTTCATATCAAGTGGCAAATAATACTCTAGTAGATTTATGTTCATATCAAGTGGCAGATAATACTCTAGTAGATTTATGTTCTTTTATGCTAGATAACAAGAAATCTAATGAACAAAAAGGGAAAATCAAAATTTAAAATGCAAGAAAGGTAAGAAACTTTAAGGGGAGAGAAAATGATGGAGAAAGGATAAACCTTTATCAATTAGAATGGTATTGGAGAAGGAGAGTGAGAAATAAAAACCTATAATTAACTTGTAAAAACCTGGTTGAAATATAACCTGAGCAAAACAAAAGAGATTTTTATTTTATTAATCTAAAAATAAATATAGGATAGATTAAATAAAACAATTCTAAGTAATGTGAGAAGGATGAAATTGAATAAAAGAAAAGGTTTTATGTTATAAATTTATAAGAAAATGGATTGGGTAAAAAAAGAAATAGAAAAATATAATTGGCCAACATACAAATATAAAAAAAAATGGACTCTAAATAACTCATTTCTTATATCATTGGCTAGTAGTTTGAATCAAGTGAGGGGGGTTTGATTGATTTTTCTATTTAATTTCTTATAAAATACACCAAAAGAGTTGTCCTAAGAGTGATTAAAACCTATTTAGTCAATCAAGAGGTGATTTTAGAGTTAAAGGGTTGTTTTGGTGAAGATTATAAGCTAAGGTTTGAAAAGGAAGGAAAAGAGAAATTAAGTTCTTTTTGTAACCATTCCTTAAATCATTTTCCAACAAAGGTAATAAGCATTTTCAAAGTGATTAATTGTTATTATTATATGTGTTTTGAAAAAGAAATTCAATTGTTGTTATTATGAAAAATTAGGGATTTGTAGTATTAATCACTTGAATTATGCAAATTATGATTGAACCATGTTTAGGACTATAAATTATGATTGGTTAATTATCTAATCTCAAAATAAAAACAAAAACACCTCCCCTTTTATTGGTGGTTTCGACCAAGAGGAAAAATTGAATGTATTTTGAAAATTGATAAATTTCTTTAGAAAATTATGTGAAATTATAAGCTTATAAATATTTATATATGAAATGGATAACGTATTTACAAGGAAAGAAGAAGAATTTTTTTTCTTTCTTTTTTGTATAGGTTTCAACTAAAAAACATTAGGGCAATAGAGTGACACGACCAAAAGATTGATGTTTTCTCCTAAGTACAGGAGTGCCGAAATAATAAATAACCCGGCAAGACTAGCGTCAAACCATAGGGAGGTTAATTGTATAAATTATTGATAACAATAATAATAATAATAGTAGTAGTAATAGAAGAAGAAGAAGAAGAAGAAGTTGATGAGAACTTTGAGATGAAAGATTAACATAAAGTTTAAACAATGATAACAATAAATGTCAAAATTATAGGATCCATTAATGGTATGTGAAACAAATATAGTATAAACTCTTTTTACTCAAATAAAAACCACGTACAAAGGAGGTTCCAATTAGATTATAAATTGTTAACATGATTATATTAGTTATCTTATTCAAATAATAATAATACTTGTATATATTGTCAGATATTCATGCTTATAACTTATTTTAACAACAAATCAAGTTTCTTTAATAACTCAAATGTCAATTATACCATACAATATGAGTTATGAAAGTGTCAAGCATTTGTTATACCAAGTGTTATACAATATAAATCTATATTAGTCGTTTAACAAGCAAAGTATTATAGAGTGAACAAGATAACAAATACAAAACATGTTAGTATCAAACATTAAAGTTCATATTAAGTTTACACTATACTTATTCTTACACCATTAGTGTAACCTTTTTATCTTGACATAATAAACTTAGCTAAATATAATGAAAAAAAAAGAAAAAAAATAAAACAAAACAAGAACATAAATAAGATAAAATTTAACTAAATAAAGGAAAGGAAATGAAAGGCATAAACTTGATATTAATAAAACAAAACCTAAACATTACAAAAATACAAAGAGAGAAAGCAAAAACATGATCTTGATCTAGAGACCAGGATGCCTAAATGCATGGCAAATGCCTCCTTTTATATGCTAAAATTAAAAACTATTGATTTGATGACTAATTGATTAGTGGGTGGCCAACTCATGACTTGGTGACGATCCTTATCTTCTCTTGTCTGAGTAAAATGTCATTGATAACATTAGAATTGGAACCACTTGACATGAAAATCATAGAAAATTATCTCAACTTTTCAGGAAGAAAAAATGGAGGTCATTTGGACTTATAAAACTCTAAACATGGACTAAACACTAAACAATGTTCGGGTTGCAGGATAGATTCAGACTTCTTCTTTGTTGCTATAATTTGGACTTTAAAATGGTCTTATTAAATCTTAGGCTCAATGAAAGTTGTAGGCCTATATCTTACATTTCAATCCATATAAAGTAGACCTAAATCCAAGATCTACAACTCTAGATATGACCTAATTACCAAATAGTGTTCTGGTTTAGAGTGCACCAACATCTCTTTTCTAAATTTGACCATCTCTTTGTTTTTTAATTTCAGTTCTTAAACTCAATCCTTTCATTTAAGTGATAAGCTTGCATTTAAAATGAATATTTACCATAAATTAAAGATATCTTATATTATTAGATATGTTAGTATAAAACATGCTTTAATTACCAGACGACGTGTCCTGTGGTCACTGTTCATTATCTTCTTTATTTTTTCAAAAAAATCGGTCTCGTCATCCCCTTTACAAATGCATTTAATGCATTTAACGTCCACTAAATTTGCCAAAAAATTGCACGAAACTGATCACCAGAAATCCCTCTATATCAGGGTATGGTCGGAGCCAGTTCACTAGCAAATAAATGGACGTGGCACCGCCCCAAAGAGGCCAACTCAGATAGCTTTTTTTGCAAAATCGACAACTCAAGGTGTCTACTTTGAGCCAATGGTTAGGATCCTTCCTAATTGAATTAAGGGCTGGAATTCTCCTATGTAGATAAGATTGCCCTTTTCTACCATCTATAAATAGAGGCTCCGTTAATGACTTAAGAGAGAAGAAAATCGAACCTGAAGTTGGACAAAAACTAGCCTTCCTTGCATAATTTTCTTGTAACATTTTTTTTCTTCCTTCTCTCTCTACTGTAACTTACAGCCACCACTACCACTACTTCATGTCTTCTGGACGTCACCTCTACCTTTGGTTACGCCTGAAACACCACCTATGTCGGTTGACGGTGCAACCCACTGTCTCTCATTCTCTCTCTCCCTTCTTGGTGATTTTTCTTCTTTCTTCTTTTCCACCACTGTCACCGCTTGCACCACATCAGACCACCCTCGCGCCAAGTAACTTCTCTCTTCTTCTTCTTTCTCCCGCCTCCTTCACACTACTGCGTGAAAGTAAGCATGAATTATAATTCACGTCCTACTATTCACATGAATAATAAACGTGAATTATAATTGACATGCACTGTTAAGGCAATGGACACTGGGCCGGGCTAGATAAAATTTTGGGTTAAGTATAGCCTGGCCCTAAAGAAATCAATAAAATTTCAGGCCGAGTCGGGCCCAACATTTAGGGCGGAGTCCGGCCCAACCACTGCTATGTCTGAGCTCAGCCCAGATTAGCTGGGTCGACCTAGCTCATGTAGATTTTTTTATATTAATATATTATATTAAAAAAATGAAAAAATTCAAAAAAAATTGAAAAGTCTTTTTGAAAAATTTGTGACTTTCTCAAACATTTTTCTTATCAATTTTATATAATACTGAGTTGTATATTTACATTGTAAAATACAAATATGCTATTAACATATTGATTTTCTCCAAAAAAATGTTCTCTTCCAAGGATCCAAATGTAGACTTTAATATTTATGGGTGTAAAATTACATGATAAAGTACACCCTTCAGGTATTAAATATAGGAAGTGTAAATAAATATGATGTTAATATTCAAACTTTAGAATGATTAAGATTTAACCCTCATAAGATAGAGACTCTCTCAAGAAGAGAGATTTGCCTAGAATCTTAAAAAAGATCAATAAATAGAAACATGACTTAAAACACAATCAAACAACAATGCAGCTTACTTTAGGTGGGGTGCACTGGGGGTGATGTGTCTTACCCTTGCACAACTAGTTCCTTACTTAGACTCTCACAAACCATAGGTTCCTAGTAACCATAATACTAGGTGACAACTCTAAAAAATTAATCATAATTTTCCAACACAACACCCCTCATCTAGAGGCACAACAAGAGTCTCTGTCATCGTTAGACGACGCTCGCGCACCCCACAACACATGCCTTTGGAGTCATTCCTTCTATTTTTAATAATATTTTTACTATATATGGAAACAAGAACCCAACCAAACAAGTTTGATAAAATAAACTTGATTTCTCAATTATGTCCTATTTCCAACTTACCTTCACATTTATCCCTATAGGCCATTTTGCATTTAGCTTGTATCCATAAGGAAATGAATCTGCCATGATAACACAATCGTCTAGATTATAAAACCCTTTCAAACAAAATCTTTTTTTTTTGTTTTTTATAGTTTAGTATTTTAGGCTAGCAAAGTTTTTAAGGCATAATCAAATAAGAACCTTGATAGCTAGAGCTATAATAGGTTATATGACATTTAAATGGAATAAAATCAACATTATAAAATTAGTGAAGATAAATGTTTGTAGTTATGGAGTTGTGTTCTAAAAAATTATTTTTTAGAGTAGAAATATGGAATTTAACGTATCAAAACCAAAGGAAGTTTTACTTCCTATCTCAGTATATGAGCTTTTGAGCTTTTAATTGCAATTGGACAGACTTGACCTTAGTGCAATTGGACAAACTTGGCCTTAGCTATAGATTGGTAGAAATTGATATCTATAGTATTTGGTAAAATTCTTGAAAGTGAAGTTGTAAATCTATAATATCTCACTTATACATTTTCTTTCATAGTTATTAAATCTAGATTAGGAGTTGACCCGACCAAAGGGCAGGAACCTAGGTTTCATGGGTTAACCCGGATCAATCCAGAAAAATTAAAAAAATAAAGTTTTAATATTTTATATGAAAAATTAAAAAACAATCCATATAAATATAAGCTTTACATATTGTAAATGATGAAGTTCAAAAGAATATTTAAAAATTTTTTTTATCCCACATTAAAAAGATATTATATTAAGCTTTTAAGTTGAAGTATTTAAATCAAAAGAATTTTTATCTCACATTGAAAAAAACTAATTTTTTTTAGGAACATAGAGTGTATATACTAATAGGTTTCAAATTCCACATTGAAAAAATATAACTTTTTTCTTGTGAACATAAAGAATATATACTAATGGGTTTTAAATCTCACATTAAAAAAAATATTATATTATACTTTTAAGTTAAAGTATTTAAATCAAAAAACAATTATCCTACATTAAAAAAAACATAACTTGTTTTTCTTAGGAACATAGAGTATATATACTAATAAGTTTCAAATAGTACAAAAAAACATCGGATCTCGTCCGGACACCCAATTCATAAATTGACTAATAATTCATTACTATTGATTATTGTACCTTCATATTTGAAAAGTCTATTTATATTTCAGAACAATAATTCAATACAAGATCAAGGGAATGGAAAGAAGAAGGAAAAAAAATAAGGAAAATTTGGAAAAAAATATTTTGGCTTTTTAGTATGAGTATTTGCATTAGATTCAATTTATTTTTAATATATTATAACTCTACATATATCTTCTATCTCTAGTTCAAACAACAAAACTATAAAATATAAAAAACACATTTCAAACTAGAACTACAAAAAAAAAAATAAGAAAAGCATATCTCTTTATATGATTAAAAAGTTTACTAGGCCTCCTTATGGGTATTGGGCTTTATGATAAAAGGACTAGTAGGCGTGGCTTTGATTAATCAATAAAATTATATAGGACTTGTCAAATAAATACACACTTGATTTGAGCCTTCAAGAACAAATAGACTTCATTATTAGTTTAAAAAAAGTATAATGGTTAGTGTTTCAAAATAATAACAATAAGAATGTTGTTGTAGTTTACTGGCTGGTTGGTAAGGAGAAATAGGGTTTTGTTATTGGTTACTAAAAAATGCAAGAGAGATATGTGAGGTAGTCATGAATGTCATTAAAAAAAGGTTTTGATATCATATAAGATAGGAAAATTAAAAAAAGAAAAGAAAAAGGATAATTCAATAGAAAATCCTCTGTCTTTTTGCTATGAGTTTTTAAAATAGAATTGATGTGTTTTTGATAATGTATATGCACATGTTTACTAATCCTAGAAAAACAAAAAAAAATACAAAATATTAAAAAAACCTCAAACTAAACATGAAAAGTATGTCCTCTTGTATGTCAAGGAAGTCTCCTAGGCCGCTTTATTAGTATTGGGTTCTAATATTTAAATATGATAGAAATTTTCTCATACATAACTTAGAATGGTTAGCACACTTCTGTAGATATCTTTATACAACAACCTAAAACTTTATAATGTATTAATTTGGCAATAACAGCTTATATAATATTTAATAATTTTAGATGAATAAATATATCATTTAAAAAAACCTAAAAAAAAATACATAAAATTCCATAACTAAAAAAATTATTGTTAGAAATCGAATGTGAGGAGTAATTGCACTTATAATTTCACTAGCTTTATAACTATCAATTAATTTAGAAAAATTTAATTTATTGAAATGTATATTCAACTACCACTTTGAAAATATAATGTCTAGAATTCTACCACTATTAGGTTTAAATTTTATAAATGAACAATCTTATTATTTGGCCTCTTGTCATGAAAAACTACCATGTTACTATTTCCGGTCCATGATCTGTATACTTTAAATTTTTATATATTATTTCAAACTAAATATTACAAAAGAAAAAGGTTTATATATATTTGGTCCTTATATTTTTTCAATATTTTTTTATTGGAACCTCCTATTCTTTTTCACATCAAGTAAGTCCTTTCACGCTTTATTTCTTCAATAAAAGTACTTTTGTTGCAGCTGCAGCGTGTGAATTCGTACACCACATGACATCTTTCTATTAGAGTACTAAGTAGAATGCTTAAGAAACCACAATCCAATAACTCTTTCATTTTTAAATTTTTTATTTGAGGTAAGCATTAATTAATGATTAAAATAAAGTAAATTAACCAAGAAAAAAATCTTAAAAAAACTAATTAGTTAAAGTAGATTGTTTTTTCACTTGTTCATTTTTTTATTTTCATATTTCTTTAATCCTTTCGTAAATGGAAGAGTTACTTCAACAGAAATGTATCATATGAGCTCATGCATACTCCAACAGAAATGCATCATATAAGCTCATGCATGATGTTATGAAAATGGGACTCTTATAAAACAAAACATAAAGGTAGAGGGATTGAACATAGATGTTTCGAGCTCCTCCTGTTGTGTTTTCTGTTTTTTTCTCATTTGCTGCAGTGGTACTGATGCAAGCGAAGGGCATGTTGATCCTAACACATTATTGTATGACTGTCCTCCCTCCAAGCATAGTAATTTGAGCTTCATTTTGGTTGGTGTCATTAAACTCCATGCTCATCGGTGAGCTAGTCTCTTTGTGATCTCCTGAACGTTTGATGGAAACATGATCATGAAAAGTGTGGGTGAACGCCCTCTTCATTCAACGTAGTCTCTAATTCTATATTAACTCGAAACTATCCAAGCCCAAGACTTCTTTTTTATATGATTTTTCATTCTTTAATAACTTTTCAATTTAATATCAAATTAAAAAAAAAACTAATCGAAGAGATAATAAAATAAAAAATAAAGAAATAGACATTTGACTATCCAAGTTAGTACATTATAATGATGTTCATGAGCCAGATTATAAATTCAACTATTAAACTAGAGGTTATTAAATATATTAATATTAAAATAAAAAAAATATGTTGTCCTCTGCTGTTTTTTAAAAGTCAACCCACATTTTTATATAATTATTGTCATGCCTAGCGACAAGTGACGTACAAAACCAATATTTAGCTTTCGAAGTTAGAAGAGTTTTTGTTAGATAGCAGTTAGAATGCCAGAGAAAAAGGAAAAGGGAAAAGAAAGGAAAGGAAGATTTCAATTATTTTTGTTTTCGTTTTAAGGTAGTGCATGTCTGAAATATTTTGATTCAGAAAAACTTAGTGTTGTGCTCAATTATTTTCCAGCAATCGAACAAATCAGCAGCAAGTTCTGAACAATCTGTCAATCAAGAGACACCAACTATTTAATGAAATGTGTGCATCCCCATGAAAGCAAGAAGAAAATTCTTTAACAGTCTTGAATACATTAATAAAAATAAAATTATTAAGATTATAGGAGAATCAAAATAAATAATAATAATAATAATAGGAGTACTCTCGTAAAAGGACAGAAACGCGAGTTCAATAAATAAATTCTAACTTACCTTCCAAAGTTAGATTCAAGTATCCAAAGAGCACAATGAAGCCAAATCTAGCTTTAAGCCTCATGAAATTCCACCCGAAACACCTTTGAGCCTTGATCACCTTGAACTATCCAACTTTATATAGCACTCACGTACGTTCATTGAAGAACAGCAAAGCACATAGTACCTTCTTCTTTTTTTCTTTATTTATATATATATAAACTTATTAACTAGCCAAAATACAAGCAAGTGTACATCCACGCTATTTTCCTTGTGTGTGTGTGTGTGTGTGTGTGTATATATATATATATATATATATATTGTAACATAGGAGAGCTACAGTGGCACCAGTTGAACAGGAGCTTGCGCGCATATGTATTAATTCGCACGTACTGTGCAGTATTTTCAGCTGGAATTAATTCGCACGTTTGTGTCTTTAAGCTTCCACACGGTCCTTCCTCTCAGGATCTCGAATCCATTCTCGAGACGAAGCATGTGATCATACTCTATCACCTTATTCGCGCTGAAGGAATCACTATTGCCTCCACCAACTATTTTGGAGAGAGACTGCAACACACTGTCCATGTCACACTCCTTCTTGTATTCCAGAGTCAATGCGTTGAGGTAGTAACGCTCCATACATGAACGGGGAACGCTCTGGGAAATGACAAGCCATATTTCTCATTTAGATGTGCATGAGTAATTTTCATGCATTAATTAAGCAGCACTCCAAATAAGAGATTTTCTACAACACATTTGCCAGATTGGTCATTGATTTGATGATGGCATTTTAGATTGGTACTCTACGTGATTAATTTTAACATGATTCCAAATGGCTGATAATTCGAGTTTCATAGAATTAATGATGATGCGTTTTAAGATTGGTTTACATAATTTTGTAAAATATTTTTGATGATTCGAGTTTCTGTAGCAAAATTTGATCAATCGATTACACAAAAAGTGTTGCCCACCTCAAGAATCCAGTCAATATACTTTACATTGCTCACATGCTGATTGATATCCATGTCGTTCCATCCAGGCTGTGTTCAGGAAAATTGTTTAATGATCAAGAACAGCAAATTAATTCTGAGTGGAAACTCGTAATTAATTAAAGAGACTTACTGATAAACCTGTGCATATTTGATCTGCTGTACTAAAATCAAGTTTCAGTATTTTTCTGCTATCCTTATTGATGATGGGACACTCAATATCCATTAAATAAGGCTCGATTTCATCCCTCATTTCCTTGGCAATCTTGGACAATCTCCTCGTTTTCTTATTCATCATCACGCATACGCTGCATTCATGTACAATAAACCTCTTAATAATGTAATCTCAGACAAGACACCAGACTTGTTGGAGAAAAGACTAGTTGCTGGTAATTAATTTACAGGATAATGATATAAAAAGAACCTGGTTGCGCTAGCCAGAGTTTCACCAGTCCCGCTGTCACGAAATATCCAGTCACGACCCAGACCATTCTTTCCCGACGCATACATCCAAGTGTCTACTTCAACAACATCAGTCCTTCGATTGTTATTGAAAGAAGAGCATCACAATATATCATTACTTCGAAACCTCAAGCTTTGTACGATTGTTAATGTTAAAGCTTCATGCATTTAAATCAAAACAGAATCCCAAAACTCTTGAAGATAAGAAAACAGATGTGTGTGTGTGTGTGTGTTGCCTTACCAGGTAGGATAGCGATCCACTACTATATGCAGAGTTGAAACTACCCATATAAGGTTATTTCTACTCATCTCTCGTGTTGAACCAAAGCCATCCGCTATTAGCCCTGTAATTCTACTTTGGTTAAGCGCAGTATCCTGCACAAATATATATATGCGGGGAGACAATTAATATGAGTTGTCAAATTAAGGTTTATAAATTAATTATCAAGGATGACATATATATATATATATATAACAGGGCAGAGGCCAAATTTAAGAAACCGAAAAAAAAACACAGGGAGGCGAATACAGACCTTCTCCCGTTGCCAAAAAAAACATGCAAATCAAGACAATTTACCCAAAGAGCAATCAGACGAACAATAAAACGCGTCTGAAGGCACTGGCAAACTACTTGGCTTTGGAACAATCAACCTAAGATGAAACCTCACACATGCTAGGGAAATGGAAGGAATGCTAGTGCTAGGTGTTTGGAAATGAAATAGAAACAAAATTAACCTGTAAGTGATTCAGCAAGGCACCGAAGGACATTTTTCTGTCACCGCCTATTTCGAAAGATCTAACCGAAATGTTTTGCCTGTAAACAAGGCCATCTTGAAGCAACCTTCCACCGGTTATCAAATCAAGCTTCTTTGATTCCCAATCGTCAGTGAGTTTCTGATATTTCCCGTTGACTGCAGGAGTGCTGTCCGCAACAAAAGAATTCATGTTTGAAGCACGCAATTGTTTGACCAGCTTTCTCTCTGGTACGGAAGTTATATCCATCTCATGCTTCATGCTTTTTGTGGGTGATTGTAGACTGCTAGGTATTTTCCTGAGAAGGGTTTGGACGCGAACCTTCACTGGAAAGCCACTAGCAATTGTGCTAAAATCGGCCCTTCTTCCGCCAGCACTCGAGCTGTAATTAGGCGTCCCCGACATGCTCACTGTTTTGCTGGAGGAAGGCAATCTCAGTGAAAACATCATCCTGAAAGGAGGTAGAAGAAGAAGTAGATGACCTTTGTGACTGATTCCGAAATACCTAAATATATTATATGAGTGGCTTTTGATACGAATACAGACAGACGTAAATTAATAGGTGGGTGGATCACTGCCAGCCAAACATCAGAGCAGTATTAAGTGTTGGTTGGTGTATTTTCCACAACAGGTGCATATATAGCTAGCTAGCCAGGATGGGATAGAACTGGTTTGGTACTGCGGCTTGGCTACCTCATTAGACCTCCTTATGAAATTTGTACGAAAGAAAGAGAAACAAAGTTGCAGTAATATTAAGAAATTTGTGAAAAACTTGAAAATTTACGACAAATATATACGAGACTTTTCACGAATTTTTCGTCTTCTAAAGTTATTTCTTCCTCTTAACTATTTGATCAAGCTTTGGAAGCATTTAGTGCATGGTTTGTGTGCGTGTGCTTATATATAAATTGTCCCAGATGAAGAATTAGCAATTTGTGACTGCCATGTATTCCGTATTTAGCTGTCACAAGTTATATTTCATTTTCTTAACAGTCTTTGGAGCTCCTTCTTAACTAATTAAATTTATAGTCGTGACTTTCATAGGTTTGGTAAATAACAATTAGAGATGGAAGCCACGCATCCAGCACGTATAAATTATACACAAAGACGAACTCTAAATTACAAACCAAACGGTAAAGAAATCTAGGGAAAATTTTCTTGTATTTTATATTCAATTTAAATAATAATCTTTTTTCTTCATAAAACAAACTAGGCATCACTAGTGTGTGTATCCTAAAATCCTCTCTAAAAAATTATTCATATTTAAAACTTATTTAATTTATACAATGTATCAAGCATTAGAATTTCTAAATAGTAAAATACTAATTAAATTAAAAGTTCTAAACTATGTAAAAAATAAATACTTAAAATTCAAAATTATCTAGAAAAATAATGAAAACATAAAAGAGTAATTGCAGGCTTCATACAAGATGTTATTTATAAATTTCTTTTTAGACTTGACCTTATCAATTTAATTCATAAACTCCTGGAACAATTATTCTATATAACAGTAAATCCAATTCCTTGTTAGAATCAAGTAATATCAAAGAAAATATTTAGTCAATTTTCCAAAGGACGAATTTAAACTTAGTAAAACGAGGGCTGGGGTTTTTCTAAACACTTTTCAAACTTTGAAGGGACCAGAGCCACCCCCGAGCTCCTCAATTCATCCCTCAACGTGCCTTTTTTATACAGAGACTGATTGATTGCTTTTACGAAATAATGTTAACCTGCCACTGACATGGAAAAAAATATGGGATTTGGGTCATATACCGACTAAATTGAATAAGTTAATTTAATTAGATGAGAAAAATAATAATTCACAGTAGATCATTACAAGTGATTAGGATATCATGAGAAAAAAAAAATTCAAAAGGGAATAAATGATGTATTTCAATACACAGCCCCTTAAATACAAAAAAAATAAATAGTATAAAAAAAACATAAAAAAATTAATTTTGGTTAATCTGAATTAGAATGACAAACCTATAATCTCAGTAATTAGGATTGCGCCCACTAGGAATATTCTACCAAACATAAGATTATTTTTCAAAATAGAACAAATGATGTATCTCAAATCACATCCCATTAAATATACGTGAATGAAACAAGGTAAAAAAAAGAACATAAAAATAATTGATCCTAGTTAATCGAGTCAGTATGATAGATCTGTAACCATGGTAATCAGGGTAAAGCATGCCTAAATCATGAAATTAGAATAACTTAATAAAAAATAAAAAGAATTATAAAGATCTTTTAAAAAAATTGTGTTAACTTTTTAAATCCATAACCCATTTTATTAGACCTAGAGGCTCCTATTTAGAAAAATCATAAATCCAATTCTCAAACAATCAAATATTGAAGGATGAAATAAAAAAAATTAATTATACAAAATGATTTAAAAAATAGCAATTAAAACAATAAGAATCTAAATTCAAATACCAAATAGATTTTATATTTGATTGAAGGGTGAAATTAAAAAATCAATCAAATTAACAAATGGACAAAAAAAGAATGAGAAACCAAATTAAAAAAAAAAACTTATGATTGAAGGGTGAATGGTGAAATTGAAAAGAATAATAAATTTTTTATAAGGATCAAGAAAAAAATTAGAAATCAAAATAATAATGATCAAATTGAAAAATATAATATTTGTAAATTGAAATTAAATGAGAAAATTAAAACAAAAAAATTATATAAAAAGACCAAAAACAAAAATTAAAAATTAAAAAAAAAACACTGAAGTTCAAATACAAACAACAAAAATGGTCAAGCGGTAATTTTTGAGGAGAAGAGAGAAAAGAAAAGTTCACCGGCAATAAATCAAACAACCAATGCTAACACGTGTTGTTTTATAAAAAGAGAAACATGATGGCACTTTCAATGACAGAATTGAAGAGCATTTTGGATGCTAGAAAATGTCGCACACACTACCCAAAGTGTGTGCACACCTCTCGTGCACTTGCAATTTTTTTATTCAAATATCAAATTTCTCCTTATCTAAATTAATAATAATGAAAAAAAATTGTGAAAAAATAAAAAATCCCCTTGACTCCAGTTTCAAAGTCTTTTACTTTAAAGGTTTTTTAATCGTTTCACTATGCTTTTTAATTGTTTATTATTTTCTTATATTTAATCAAATATCAAATTATCCCTCAGCTAATATTATAATGATGAAAAAAATCATTATGAAAATAACAAAAATGCCCACTGTGGCTAGTTTTAATTATTATTATTTTTGCTTTCAAATATATTTTAATCATTTCACTATGCAATTAAAATTAAAAAAAATACTTATTTGTCCCTAATGAATTTAGAAATGACTAATAGGTTTTGTGAAAATATTTCAATGCCTGAAGTTAAGTTTTCTGGGTGGAAGAGCAAAATCATCGTTATTATATTCAAGTAAACAATGTTTTTTTGGTCTGGAGTTACAATGTTTTCTCAAGGGTTTTTAGCTTCTTTTGATAACTAGATAAGTGATCATCACTTTGCTATAAGCCGGGTCAATTTTTTGTTAATATAAAAAAAAACCTAAATAATTATAGTTTTTTTGAAAGAGCAAGAAAAATGGGAGACCTTGATCATTGATGTCAATGGACTTAATAAGTTTAGTTAATTTAATAATATGATTATTAAAAAAATCCAACAAAAAAAATGACAATGACTAATAAAAAATTGAATATTTATCAATATTATAAAAAGATAATTTCTAAATATTTTTAAAATATCTAAGCAATCTTATTCAATAAAAAAGAAAAAAAATCAAATGAGAGTACGATAACATCACCAAGAAGAAAGTAAAAAATAAATAAATTAAAGTTCAATTACTAGAAAATCAAATATAGGATGAACTTGAGTTAAATTGCTAAATTTATGACACAGTCGTGAGATCAGGATAACTTCATACAAAATAAATTTAATAAAATAATGGAGGTTATCTCTCAAGCAAACAAAATCATGAAAAGTGAATCTAAAAAAGCAATCATTAAAACAACATAAAAAAAATCAAATTAACTTTGGTAACTTTACTAACTCACGACTTAGAACATGAGATTAGGATAAGTCCATAGAAAAAAAAATAGAAAAAATCAAGAAGCTCAAAACCCAATAACCTAATGTCGAAGGATAAAATTAAAAAAACAACTTAAAAAATAACCTTAAAAAATCAAAATCAAATCAACCTAATCTTCAAAACTCGTGATCTATGTCATAAAACCAAGATTGCCTAATAGAAGGCAAACACAAAAATATTAAGAAGAAAATTCTCAATCATCCAAACAATGCTGGATGAAAATTATATATATAAAAAAATCAATTTAGAAATGAATTTAAAAAAATATAGAAATTTAAAAAATAAGGATCAAATTTGGTAATAAAATAAAATAATAAGGGATAAAATTGAAAAAAAAATCAAGAAAAAATTACAATAAAAAAATAAGAACCAAATTGGATATAAAAATTAAATGAAATCAACTATTCAAGGAAAAAGTTGGAAAAAAAATGTACTTCAAAAATCATTAAAAGCAAAAAAAAATAATAATCAAAATTGATACAAACTAACATAACATATTTAATTTTGGAATGGCAGGCACAAAACACGAAATGAGAAAAGAGAAAATAAGAAGCAAAAGAAAAATAGTTTGTCAAAGCCACCTCTTCGATTGTGTTGTTCTCAACATCACAGAAGAAGTCAATGTTTCGCCTCCGAAAAAGGCCTTACATGCTCCTCGAAGAGCATGAGCATCTCTTATGGTGGAGTGTGTGTTGGACGCCCCACCATTTTTGGTTTGTAAATAATATCTTATACTTAGTAAAATGCTAAATCTTTCTTTAGTCGACTTAATTATAACTAAAAGACTAGCATAAAAATAAGAAAAAGCCCCTAGATGCATATTCAAAAAATCTTGTTTCTATTTTAAGGGTAATTTATTCATTTTATTATGCTTTAAAAAGAAAAAATCTAAAGATCTCTTAAATACTAATTTAAAAACTCTTTTTAAAAGGTAATTTATTCATATTTTTTTTAATTCGAATTTATTTGAAAAAATATCAACTAGTGCATTATTAAAAAAAAAAAGAATCAGGTCAGGCATTGCTAAAGATTTTTTAATGATATTGGGTGTGTTTAGTTTTTAAAGAGATAGGTATGATTCATTTATGATTTTTTTAAATTTTATATAGATTAAATATGTTTTTTTTAATATTGACTTTTTATAAGATTTTTTTATATGTGAGCCTTGTATTTTTTTATTCAATAAATCTTATATATATGTTGGTTTCTATTATAAATTTTATATGTTTTTCTATTACAAATTTATTTTGATAAAGAAATTCATTAAAAACAACAAGTTTAATTACTTGTGTTGTGATGTTTAATATTTTGACCTTCATTTATTGCTTATTTTCTTACAGCATCTCTATATTAGGTTGGTGTTTTATTTTGCAATTGTCTATTTTTTTTAATCATGTAGTTAAATAAAAAATAAATTTAAAATAAAAATTATAATTCTACTAGAATTTATAACTCGATTCATAGTTTTAGTGTGCTATCCTGAGTTACTCAGCTCATAGGTTTGACGAGTTTACCTACTAACCGAATATGCTTTTATAGTTTTTGGTTCATTAATTGTTTATAATAGTTTTTTTTTCTTGATTTTATCCTTTAGTATTGAATTGGTTGAGAAATAAACTACATAATTTATTTTTATTTTTTTTGCTTTCTTTAGGGTTATTACTATCTCAAATAAGTTTTTATTTTTATGTTAGCGTTCAATTTTGTGACCATATATTTTTATTTTATAATTAAAAAAATATTTAATAAAAAAATTATTAAACTCATTGGAGTCCATAACACCCTTTGCTTGGGAACTAAGATTGATCTAATATGTTATTGTCTCAATATTTTTTTATAAAAGAAACTATTGATTAATACTTAAAAGTGTATTTTTATCAAGGTTTTATATTATCATTTTGCACTTGAAGTATCAATAACTCTTTAACTACAACATGTTTTATAATAACATATCTAATAATATAAGATACTTTTAATTTGTGATAAATATTCATTTTAAATATAGGCCTATCACATAAATAAAAGGATTGATTAATAAGTTTAAGAACTAAAATTAAAAGGACAAAGGATTGATTAAGTTGATGGAGTCCAAACTGGAACACTATTAGATAATTAGGTTATATCTAGAGTTGTAGATCTTGGATTTAGATCTATTTATATAAATGGAAAGGTAAGACATATGTTTACAATATTTATAGCAGCCCAAGATTTAAAAAGGTTATTTTCTAGTTCAAATTATAGCAATAACGAAGAAGTCTAAATATATCCTATAGCCCAAATAGTATTCAATATGTGGTCATATCTGAAGCTCTCAAAGCTGAGACAATTTTCTAGAACTTTCATGTTTTCAAATAGTTCCGATTCTGACATTATCAATGATATTTTAGGTAGACAAAAAAAGATAAGAATTGTCACCAAGTCAAGAGTTGGTCACCCACTTATCAATTAGTCATCAAATCAATAGTTTCTAATTTTAGCCTATAAAATAAGGCATTTGTCATGCGTTTAGTCATCTTGGTTTCTAGATCAAGATCGTGCTCTTTATTTCTCTCATTGTATTGATTATCTTTTACTTTTATTAATATCAAGTTTATACCTTTCATTTCCTTTCCTTTACTTAGTTAACTTTTATCTTATTTATGTTCTTATTTTATTTATTTATTTTTCTTTCTTTCATTATGTTTAGTTAATTTTATTATGTCAAGGTGAAAAGGTTACATTAATGGTGTAAGAATAAGTATAGTGTAAACTCAACATGAACCTTAATATTTGATACTAACATGTTTTGTATTTGTTATCTTGTTTACTCTTTAATAATTTGCTTGTTAAATGACCAATCTAGATTTATATTGTATAATACTTGGTACAACAAATGTTTGGCACTTTTATAGCACAAACTGTATGGTATAACCGACATCTGTGCTATGAAAGGAAGTTGATTTGTTGTTAACATAAGTTATAATCAGAAATGTCTGACAATATTTACAACTATTAACATTATTTGAATAAGATAACTAATATAATTATGTTAACAATTTATAATCTGATTGGAATCTCCTTTGTGTGTGGTTTCCAATTATATAATAAGAATTTATACTACACTTATTTGACATACCATTAGTGAATCTCTAACCATGATATTTGTTGTTATCATTGTTTAATCCTTACATTAATCTTCCATCTCAAATCTCTCATCATCATCATCTTCTTTATTATTATTATTATAGATTTGTTGTTGTTGTGTTATTATTATTTATAATTTATACAATTAACCTTCTTGTGTTTCGACTCCAATTTTGTCGGGTTATTTATTACTTCGACAGTCCTATACTTGGAAGGAGATATCAATCTTTTGATCATGTCAGCTATCATCTTGAAGTTTTGTTAAATTTTAATCCATGTTTTTACCAATTATTAAGATTGTATTTTGATTCATTAAATCAATCAATTTAATTTGTTCCAACTATCATGCAATTTAGTTTAAAACTCAAATTATGTTGCAAAATTTCAAAATTAACCTGTTAAATAAAATTTAATAATACTATTAAAAAATTGATCATATTGTTAATATTTTTTATATTTCAAAAGTTTTTGTCTAGCCGGCGTCCAAACACATGCCGATGAACTAGTCTGGCTATAAAATGAGAGAAGCATATGTATTGATTGATGTAGTTAGGCCTGTATATATCAATAGTTATATAGCATCTGCCTGCAGGATGGTCTCTAATAACTCTAATTAACCATCGAATTAGTTAAAAAGTAGTAATGGGAGGACGTAGTCTATAGACTATATTAATTAAACTATTAAAGTGCTTGTACTTGGTCTCCGTTGCTACTAGCCGCCAAGAAAACACGATACCTCCTCACTACCTGCAAAAGTTATGGGTACATAGGGAGATAACAATAAAGATTTGAATTCCTTGAGTAACAAATAAGAATTTGGTATGATACTTGAATAAAATTAAGAAAAAGAAAAAACATGAATGTCAAATTTTTTATATAGATTTAGCCCAAAAGGGGTAGTGATAATGTGAACCTTCCAAATTCTTATTTGTTCTATAAAACCACCAAATAAAATGCATCCCAAGCTGAAATATCATAAGTACTGCCTCATCCCGGACCATCGCAAGGAAAACTATAACCAAAATCCTTTTTGTCTGGAATTAACTTAGATCCACGCACATCTAAAGTACTTTTTACTAAAATTAATATAGTTGTATGTAAACCTAGAGCAATAGCATGATGAACCAAGAAGTCTCTACTGTTAAGAATAATGAATTACTATTTTCATTAAGAGCATTTAACCAGCCCAGCAACTATATGCTTCGACCTGCATTGAAGACTAGACTATTCGTTGAAGATAAAAGTACATTGAACCCAAATGAAGTTTTACCGTGAGCAAATTGTATCCATTGGGAAAATATGGGTTCAATCAAGATTTGTTTCTTCGGAGTACCAAAAGCAAGCATGACATCACTATGAACATCAAGTCCTAGGTTTCTCCGTTGCTACTAGCCGCCAAGAAAACACGATACCTCCTCACTACCTGCAACCACGGTCTGCAAAAGTCAAGTTTCTGAAAGTCAGTTTTATAAATACCAAATTTATAAATTCCAAATTATCAGTTGTCCCATTTTATTTGATTATTTTATAAATACCTTTAAATCTAAAACTCAAGAATGCACAGAAGTTTAGATCACTCGGGGTAGAAAATGAATATGCTTCGAAAGTCAACTCACTAATTAATAGATTTGCTAGCATTTTCTTCAAATTTGTGCTTTTGGCAATTGAGTCTAGGATGGAGCAAGGAGCAGACAAAATGTGGTAGTAATGTATTAAAAAGGAAGTAGAGAAAGAATATTTAAGTTAAGAAAAAAAATTAAAACTGAATATAATTAAATAGTGAAATTAATATTGTTCATGTACTAAAAACAATCATGTCAAAATGTGGCAGAAATATTTTAAAAAGGAATAGAGAAAGAATATTGAGATGAAAATTCAAAAGAATGAATGAAATTAAACAGTGAAATCAATATTGTTCATGCACTATAAAAATCATGCGTCATTTGTTTTTATTTCTCTAATTCTCTCAAGACCCTAATTTAAATATCTTTTTGAATAGTAATTAATAGCATTTTGGGGCATAAAAGGAGGTTTTGTGATATATTGTAAGACTTGGAGGAGTTTTTGTTAAATCTTTAAACTTTTGGCTGGTTTTTGTAATTTCATAATGCCTCAAAGGGTTTAATCAATCCACTCATCAATCTTTTAACCAAATTTAACTATATTCAAGAATTTATAATTGGTTATAGACCCCACTGTATATTAATTAAACAATTCATAATTATTTGTTTCTTGAGAAAATATTCAATACCAAAGAAGCTCAATTAATAACTGTAGTTAGGTGTACGAAAAGAGAGAAGTAGAGGAGCACAAGGATAAATTCTTAGAATCATTCTGTTTGTAAATTTTTGGTATGTAGCCTGGTTCTTTTCTTTTTTAGACAACACAGTATTGTATGAATATTATTAACTTAAATGGAAATTAATTGATATGATATGATAGAATGAAATATTTTTTTAAAAGAATATTAATTATAACAAGATTTTATTTTTATTTTATCTTGGATTAATATAGATAATTAGATTAGTTTACATGTAATTTAATTAATTTTATGGATACTGAAATTAATGAATAACTTTAAAATTTATAAAAAATTAATAATTTCTAAAAACTAAATTTAAAATATAATTAGTTGATGTACACTCTTAACAGTTAAGATTTATTTACATTATTGACCATGTTTTTAAATGTGGATTGCTAGAACATCTCCAGATCCTTCTCATGACAAGAACAAAGAAGGGATGGCTACAGTGGATAAGTTCGGTTAGTATGGTGATGTCTATTGTCTTTTTGTGACTCTGTAAAGTCTCCCCTCCAGAGTTGTCTTTCGTGTCTTTTTGTGACTCTACAAAAGTCTCTACCCTAGTTGCCTTTCTCTCTGAGTCTAGTTTGCTGGTCTAGGTGACCTCCATCTTGAGTCTACAACCAGTAATATAGGAATACGTATATATTATAAAATAAATTATATAAAGATTTCATTGTGTTTTAATATTTTTAAAATATTATATTCTTTAGAATTAATAAAATGAAATAACATTTTAAAAATTCTTATTTTTAGATAAAACAAAACAAATAATTCGTAATACTTAATAGTATAATAATAACGTATCTAATACATTAAATCAAAAACTAAAATAAAACAAATAAAACATGTCAACTAAAACTAAAAAACCAAAAACACTCAATAAAATTCACTTGTTAATAAAAACTAAATTAATATTTTAAAAAATAGAGGGGTGAGTTTAACTAATTCAGGGAGGAAATAATATTTAACATACATCTTAGATATTAATAATTTATAAATCAATATATCTTGATATAAATATATATACTAAGTTTATTAACATAAAATAATGAAATACATATCAAAAATTAAATTAAATGACACCCAAAAATCAACAACAATAAGCAAATTGATTTGCTTAATCCTTCCATAAACAATCTTCTAATCAATTTTGTTTTTCAAAAACTCTTAATCCAAATAACATATCAAATTGATTTTGAGAAGGAGAAATATTTTAATATCAATTTAAATCCCTTAAAACATTTAATAATCAAATCTCAATAAAACCTTACTTTTCATTAGTCCTTCCGTGAAAAATTTCCTACTAGAAGACTAATAAAAGAGGAAGATATTTACTTGTTTTTAAAAAGGAGATAAAAAAAAAGAAGAGAAAAAACAGATAAAACAAACTTATTAATAACTATTTCTTAATATATACTTAGATTAGTTGGGTTTAGTTGGGTTGTGTTTAGATTGAATCTTGAACTTAGATTAGATGAGAAATATAAAACTTACAATAAAATTCTAGTTATGTGTGTACCCGGATTTTTTAGTGGATTTTAAATTTTTAATAAGGTGATATATAAGCAAATAGTCCTAAATCTAAAAGTAAGGAAATCAATGTGCATGTCTCCATTAAAAGTAAGGAATCCGAAATCAAAGCGTGAATTATACGTGGTGTTATTATTTTTGTATTGAAATCCATGTAACTCTTTCACATTGTTATCCCTCATTTACGTGTTATATATCAGATGTTAGATTTGTGATCAGTATAGGCATCAATTCACATATAAAATCATCAGGGTCTTCTTTATTTATTTTTTATAGAGGTTTGCTCGTCAATGGTGGTAACATGCTAGGATACTTGTCTGGTTATGAATTCTTAAATATTATTCTTCTCCCGTTATGTCGTGCTCCCTTTTGTAATTTATTCTTAAAAATCAAACTCTAGCTATTCATGAATGGCATGAAACACAAGTACAGTTCTTGGAAATAAAAATACATGATTTGGGTTCTTCGTTTCTTTCATAAATCCTCACAAACACAAAGACAGCATGCTCTTTCAATATATTTTTACTCTAGACCTGTAACAAAACCATTATTTTGATTTGATTAAAGTTGTAAGAGATTCCAGCATGTATTATAAAACAAGAGTCAACTAAAACGCTTATTTTGAAGATTTAAGTGATTAATTCTATGATGTCTAATGATTATTCATGTTTTTTTAATGTAGAAAGTACTAATATTATTTATTTATATTAAAACTCAAACAACATTCAAAAATATTTTTGTATACTTAACTCATAACCATATAACCCACAACAGCCGGCTATCTTACTGGTCTACGACATCATGACAGCCACGATTGCGTCACTTTTTTCCTTCACACAAAAGATACCATAATATGCCAAAACGGAACACCTTAACCTCCCTTCCGCTCGTTTCCTCCTCGAGTATCTGTTGGTGCTTCGCCAGAAACCACAGCGAAGGTCAGTAATTTGGGCATGCATTCTCAACTTCTATAGAACCACAATTAGAGGTTCCGGCTGAACCTTCTTTTCTTTTCTTTTCTTTTTTGAAAAAAAGAAAGATAATATCAATTTTGAACGCCCAGTATCAGCCAAATCGATAAAAAAACTATGGTTATTGATGAATCTTTTAGCAAAAGTTTTAACAATACGTAGCATTTACAAATCAAATAACGGTTAAAAGAAAGGGTAAAGCATGCTCTAGAGCTCAGCTCTAAGAGAAATTGTTCCATGCTAATCAGATGTAAAGCAGTGCTCCGAAAAAACTTCAGAGCGCTACTTGACCTAGAGATAAAAATAACCTCAAATGTTGTCAAACCCACGGAGCCACCGCCACCCCTTTCTAATATCTCAACAAATGGTGAGTTGAATTGAAAGAAATCAACCCTAAAAAAAATACCATAGAAATATGTTATACACATTTGCAAAGAAATGCATCTCAGAATAAGGCGAGAACCAGTGAAAATCAAAAAATTTGATCTCAAAGCTGTTGGAAAATCCGACCAGTGATGTACTGATATTTACTCATAGGAGGCCAAACACACTGACACAATATTTTACGTGGTTCGGCAAATCGCCTACATCCACGGGAGAAGTAAATATATTTAGAGATAGGGAAAGAATACAAACATATACATGAAGGAGGAGGATTACACCCTCTCATACTCAACTCTCAGCTCTCTTTGCTGCACTTGCAGTTACTGCAATGGCAGCAAGGCTGCTGCAATTGCAGCTCTCTCTTTCTCTCTACTCTCTTCACATTCTCTCTTTCTCTCTACTCTCTTCACATTCTCATAATTTTCTTCTCATACATTGCTCTCTAACATATGCCTCTATTTATAGGCATTCATGAAGGCTCTTCTTCAACAAAGATGGCTGCCAACTCCAGCTCTTCTTCAACAATGGTGGCTGTCAACCTTTGACAATGCATATGGTTGGTGCAATAGTCAATGGTCAATGGTTGGTGCCTTACATGAAATGGCAACCAACCTAACAATCACCCCCTTTGCCATTCATGTAGGGCAACTGTCCTCTTTCTTCTTCAACACAAGCTTGCATCTTGCAGCATTTCCAAGCTTTCCATTTTGAGAGCGTTTGTGGCCAAGTTTACAGGTACTTGCCAAACCTTTCAATCATCAGAGTAACATAAGCACACCTTTTCTCACACAAAAGGATCACTATAACCAGATAGTCTGCCACATCACATCTAAATAGTGTTAACGCTTGTTTCTAGAACAACATTCTCCTTCGAGCGTATCAACCATGCTCGGTCAGGAATGATCATCAAGCCTCACATCAAGGCTTATCACACCCCCTCAAACGGATATTTCAAGTGCGACAGTCATTATTTGAGTTTCTCAATATGATCACAAGCTCACCACTCTTCCAAGAGTTTACTCATCCAGGAGTTGCGTTTGCCCTCTGTTCCACCCTAGGAACCACGTCTTACTTCTCCATGAGTCTCCCACTCTTAGTCTCAAGAGTCCAGGTAGCTTTCCACCTTTAACCATGGGGGCAGCCCATAAAAGGTTGATCCATATCTGT